>CAUYRH010182674.1:0-31271 GCA_963574655.1 Perodicticus potto
AGTGTCAATGTATTTTCATAAGCATAAAAAATATTAATAATATTTCTTCTTCTAAAAAGACAAGGACAGAAATTATTAGAGAGAAATGGAGAAGGTATACCATATTAACCAAAGAGCAATAAACAATCTCCTTTATTTACATTAAAAAAAAAAAAAAAAAAGAAGACAGGCTCTATCACAGTTTGGTACCAGTGCCTCGGTTGATGCTACAGAACTAGTTGTTTAAGCCACTCATTACTTTTGCACCATTCATGTAACTATCAACTCAGCAAAAAAGGCAAATAATGTCCTTGCATTGTTAGGAAAACAGTTTTGACCTCCCAGGCACCTTGAAAGGGTTTTGGGGAGCCCCCGATATTGGTGGACTACACTCAGAGAACTGCTGATCTGGGCTGGCCCTCCTAGGGCTGCCAGGGGTGTTGGAAGTTGCAGGTGAAATCTGCCAGGTGCAAAGACCTTAATAAACTGCTTGATGTCATCAGGTGCTACCCCACTACCGCATAATCCCAGGCTCCTCCCCAGTTGGGGCCAAATGTCTACTATTCACATGTCTGTGTCCTTCTCCAATCCCAACTCTGGCTGAGGCTGGCTCCTTGCACCACCTCTGCAAATGTCAACTTCTTCCTCAATGCTCCCCGAGCATAAGCCTCAGTGAAGATCTGTCTCCCTCCTCTGAACCTCTGTTATCTCCCTTGTGGCCTCACCTCACTCTTAGCACCTCCCCTCAGGCATAAGAAGCCCTCAGCAGATTCTGGCTGATTGAAAGAAATGAGGATATTGAAAGTTCCGGGACTGATTAGTGACCAACTAACCCAGGGTTGCACGCCAGAGGATTCTGAGGGGTCCTGCTATAAATCTCAAAACACAGCACTCTGGGGTGCCTGGAACAGGAGGGGCCTGGTGGAGAGGAAGGGTCACAAGTTCTCTGAGGGCTGACCTAAACTAAACTGTGACCTTGATGAAGCTTACAGTGAGGATCCTTCTTGCTGTGAGACCTTGGGAAAACCACTTGAATTCACCAGGCTCCTGTTTTCCTCATCTGTCAAATGTGAAATTTGGACCAATCCTTAAGACTCCTTGTATTAATAGCTCCCAAATTCTGCAAGTCAATGATATGTATTTGCTAATAGTCCGTGACACTCTAATTTCCTATAAGAGGTACATCCAAGCTTTCTGGGCTAATGACATTTGACATAGCAAGGTGTTGACATTCAAACGTTCTGTGACATCTGATGCTATTCACACATGCAATACTGCTAACTCGTGAAAAGGCCCATCGTGCTGACATTCAAATGTGCTATTGCTGACACTGAACATTCAATGATGCAGTGTGAGTGCCAGCTATGTGCCCATCTCAACAACAGCGGGGAAACCTATGTGCCCCTAGACAGACCCTTCTCGGAACTTTCCTCTCCAGGGATTTAGACCCTCATAGCAGCACCAAGGAGTGGGTTGGGGGTTGAGGGGTCCATAGTCTATTCTCTTATATGCAGAATTGGTAGTGTCTCAGCATAATGCAAGTGCAACTTTAATACAAGGCCTAGGAGCCTTCGTCCAACCAGATACTACCCCACAAAGATCAGAGTTGTCACTGCTATACCCTAGCTCCCCAAGATTCCTTGCTGTCTGTTTTCTACCCAGGGCCTTCCCAGCTGTAACATACTGGTGGGGGGCATCTGAGGAGAAGTCAAAGTTCAAGGCCAGGACCCACAAAGGACCCCGGGAGGAACGTCCTGGGACTGTGGCTCAGCCCCTCTTCCTGCCCTCCTCTGGCTGAGGCTGGGCAGGGGAGGTGGTCCCTATACTGGTGCCCACTCTCCACAGCCCAGGCAGAGGTTTAAGCCCCAGACTGGCCTTGCCTCGCCTTCCTCTGTTTAAGAAAAGAAATTCCTGCAACTTGAACAATCATTGTGTTGGATTTGGGAGATGTTATTCCTAGTGACAGACAAGGGCAATTATCTGCAATCCGCCAGCAGTTTTAGCCTAATTTCATTACTGCTGTGCAATTCTCCCTGAGCTGCTAGTCTATCAATGTCTTGCAGAACGGATTAGCGGGCACTTTCTTCATCTTCAAATGAATTTTAGCTGTCATGCCCTTGATGAATAGAGCAGGGGCAGGCGGCTGACCCGAACTGGGAGTGGCCAGGGGGCGGCAGGCAGGCGGCCTCTGGTCCTGGTGGGAGGTGAGGTGCTGGTGGTGGGGGTCCTGATGGCTGTGTGGAGGGGAAGGTATCTGAGTGGTCCAGCCTTCTCAGACCCCTTCATAGCCGGGACTGAGAGGGGCTGCTTGGCCCTGCCTATTGGGGTCTTGCACTCTGAGCCCCCAACCCACTGCAGCTTCCCTGGTCCTGGCTGAGAACACAGGAGGGGCTCTTTCCCTGATAGGTGCTGCTAAGTGACAGCTTGGCTACCCCATTAACACCCTAAACTCCAGCTTTAAGTCTGCTTCCCGGAGACACCATGAACCCCAGAGTCTGGCTTATAAGAGCTGAACAGTGTTTGTTGCAGGAAAAATGATTCTCAATTTCTCTGCCACTTAGGCCAGGGCCCAGTCCAGGCCTGGCACATGGCAGGAGCCCAATCACCATTAAACAAATGGCCCATGCTATGGTGGTTTCTTCGAAAGTGAGTAGAAGCTGGGTGTGGTGGCTCATACTTGTAATCCTAGCACTTGGGGAGGCTGAGGTGGGAGAATCAGGAGTTCAAGACCAGCTTGGGCAACAAAGCAAGACCCTGTCCCCCCCCACCAAAAAAAAGGAAGGAAGGAAAGGAGAGAGGGAGGGAGGGAGGAGAGAAGGGCGTGAGTGGGGGAGAGAGAAGAAAGGAGAGAGGAGGGAATGGATGTTTCACGAGTGCCTACTACACTGAGCACTATGCCAGGGACTTTGCTGATGAGCCCTCATTTCATCTCCAAGAGGTGAAACCCAGCCTCTAAATCCAGGGCAGAAGCAAATACATTGGCAATCGACAGACCCAGGGGTGGTCTGACCACCCTTTGCAACTGCGCATGGAGCACTGTTTTGAGAGAGCTGGATGGGAAGCACGATTCTTCTCGTGGGCTGTGCGGAGAGGAGGTAGCAGAGGAGCCCTGGGGAGAGATCCCTTGGGATCATGCCTGCGTAGGACCCCTCTTGCCCACTCCTACCCGGAAGCCTGCCCTCATGAAATACTTATCCAAATTCCTGGGGAAAGGGGCTGCGATAGGTTTTTCCTTTTTCCCACCTGTCCATTCCCCCCTTCCCCGCTTAGCTCTGTGCCAGGGTGCTGATCTTCACAAGGTGCATCTTGGGGTTCCCCATCCTCTGACTTGCAGGAAGGCTGATTCAATGGAAGGCTGGGGGGTGTGAGCTTAGAGAATTTGGGGTCTCTCTGCCTGGCTTTGTCAGTTTCAATGCTGCATTCTCGGCAGTGGGACCGCGGCTCTTGCCTGCCTGGTGGCACTTCCTTCATGGTTCTAGCTCCTAGCAGGCTCTGGAACTCCATTTCTGCTCTGTCTACAGAAAGGGGGTCCTTCTGTTTCCAGGCCCTGAGGGTCTCCCCATCCCAGGGTGGTTTGCACCTCTGTACATGGAACTCCAGGGTAGTGCTGTTTCCTGCAGGATGATGCTTGGGTCAGGGGGAATCTGGTAGCTTCCATTTACCCTACACCTGCTGGCACTGGGCTGGGCCACAGCACACAACAGCACTTTGGAGACTCCCAACAGCTCAGTGAGTAGTGCTGTTTACAGAGGAGAATGCTAAGGTTCAAGGGAGTTAGGAGACCAGTAAAGCTCCTTAGGGAGGTGGGGAGTCAGGGTTTGAACCCTCATTTGCCTGACAGCTAGGCCTATCATATTTTTCTTTTTTTGTACTTTATTGCCCTTGGTAGAGTGCCATGGTGTCACACAGCTCACACACAGCAACCTCCAACTCCTGGGCTTAGGCGATTCTCTTGCCTCAGGCTCCCAAGTAGCTGGCAGTACAGGCGCCTGCCACAACGCCCGGCTATTTTTTTGTTGTTGTTGCAGTTTGGCAGGGGCCGGGTTTGAACTCGTCACCCTTGGTATATGGGGTCGGCACCCTATCCACTGAGCCACAGGCGCCACCCCTAGGCCTATCATCTTAACCTCCACGGTGCAAAGGCTTGACTCTGCTGTCCTGACCAGAAATGCAGCCAGAAGAGTGCTCTTAAGGGCTGTGAACTGATTAATCTTGGGAAAAACTAGGCATGCTCCTTCACCTGGGAGCACAGCCATAGTGAGTCCTTTATGTTTCCTCAGCCCCCATTGTGCTGCCACATCAAGCCCAAGATAAGGGAGCACTGTCCATTGTGGCAGCCCACTGCCCCCCGTGCCCCTGGGGAGCCTGCTGCTCCTCAGAGCTTCCAAGAGCAGAAGGGAGCTTCTTGGCTGGGGCAGTCCTGATGCCTGTTGTATACAGAGAAACTGAGGTTTAGAGAGGCAAGGACACTTGCTCAAAGCCAACAGGAGTCACACAGAGTGGGCCCCAACCCAAGAAGCTGACTGGACATCCCCAGTGTGGTGAAACAAGGTTAGGATCTGCTGCAGCGGAGCCCTTCCCCCTCTTCCCTGTTTGGTTCCTCTCTCAGGGCACCTGGGAAACTCCCAAGTTATCGATTGCCAGGGCAGCACTCGAGTCAATATAGTGCACTTTGCTAATTAATCTTTTCCAGATAATTGCAGGACATTATTGGTTGGTGTGAAGCGGAAGGGTAAGAGGGTAGAGAGGCAGCCTCTTTCTCTGGACCTGTTCAGGGCAGCTTCTGGCAGAGCCCAGGACGCTGACCTCTACCCCAGCTCACCACCTGCCCCTCTCTCTCCTCTCTCTGCCTCCATCTGGGGTTGATGAGCCCTGTTTCCCTCTAGAATCCTCAGCCCAGGACTCCCAGCAGGTCAGCTCCCCAGCATTGCTGTGGATGCAGCAGGGAACACCAGGAGATGGATGGTTCTGGGTTCCAATCTTGATCCTGGCAATTACTAACTGTATGATCACAGACTAGTCATTTAACCTCCCCAAGCCTCAGCTGCAAAACAAAATAGAGTTTGTAATCTCTGCCTCATAGGCTGCTTATAGTGACAAAACAAAAGAAGGCATCTTAACACCAATTTAATATGACCTCTCTGGCCAATTATAACAACTTCAACAACAGCTAACACTAAATGTGGGCGTTGCCACATTCCTGGGACTGTTCTGAGTGTCTGATAGGTGCTACGAGTACTCCATTTTATAGAAAGGGAAACTGAGGCCCAGGCCTGAAGTCACACAGAAAATGGGAGGCAGAGGACCCTTCTGCTCAGTGCCTGGGACACTGATGGCCACTAGATACTATGTCCCCAAGCCCAGGTGAGTGTCCAGCATGGTGTTGCAAGAGCCAGCGCTCCACTATGTTAGAAGCCAGGGGACACTACCTCTGGATGGGAAGGAGGTGAGAGTGGCTACAGGGGTGATGCAGGGGTCAGAGATAGCACTTAAGGCTTCCTGCTCTGTTCCCTTATCCCAAAACTCTTGGCCCAGCTCAAAGGGCCTGAGAGAGTTACTGGGTCAGGTAGATTCAAGGCCCCGTGGTAGTTAATCATAACTGGACATTCGTGGATGAAGTTTCCCATTCCTTTGGGGTTTCTCTCTTTCTCCCAGATGTCATTTAACATGTAACATTGTCGGGCTGTATATACCTGTTCCTAATAAACCTCTAAGACTTTAATGAACTAAATAGCAAATTACTTTTTTATTCAAGAATGAAATTTCATCATATTCATAATTCATATTTTATTTCAGACATCTGCTGCTGATTACATTACATTTAACTAAAATTAGATGATGCTCAGAATGCAATTAAGGCTCTGCCAAATTCTTCGGCCCACCAATGCCGGCAGAGCTCAGCGGGGGCCGCTAGGAACCTAATATGTAATTAGGAGCTATTTTCTAGCTGTTTTTAAAGTCTGAAAATTAGCTGCCTTTATTAATCACACAGACAAATATAAAGTGGAACCAATGCTCGCTGAAATTTCTAAAAGGGATTTTTTGTTTAATTATACACCACAGAGCGCTGCGACTCGTTTTGCATGTTGATTTGTTGTGCACTGACATTTTGACAACTGGTTTTCAATTTGTCTGTAGTAGTTAGGCAACAACAAAGCCAACGGTAATACTTTAACTTTCAAAACCTTCAGTGTGCCAGGGAGAGGGAGAGTGGCATTTCTCGCTGCGGGCCTGCGGCTCAGGCTTTCGAAGCTAGAGACACAGGGATATGGGCAGGTGAGGGGCTCAGGGGGCTTGGGAGACGATGCTGGATAGGGAGGTGGCTGTCATGCTGGGCCAGCTGAGTTAGGAGGCCGAGGCTTGAGCCCCTGCTCTTCGGGTGGCTAAGAGGTAACCCTTCCCCTCTCTGGGCCTCAGTTTCCTCTTCTGCACCATGATGGTCTTTGGAGTCTGAGATCTTTAGGGAGCCTTCAATGCTGCGTGTTGTCTTCTTTTCTTGGTGTGCCTGTACTTTCTGCTCAGTACCATCTGGCCCCCCAATCTTCCCATGGCACAGAGGATGACATTGAGACTCTCTGAGATTCACTAGCAGGTGTCTCAAACATGGATCTCATCGACTCCAAAATCTGTGGTCGTAACCACTGTTTCCCTCTCCCTGGCTCGGTAGCCCAGAGCAAGGGGCAGCTCTCTGGGACTCAGTTTCCAATCTGTGCTACTTGGACATGTTGAAGGAGTCACCCAGTCATCCTGGGGGCAGGCCCTGGCACAGAGCAGGATTGAACCCCGAAAGGGGCCTCTCAGCCCACTGCAACACCACACTCTTGGAGGTCCCACAGGTCATGCGGTGGGTAACACCACCCAGTGATACCCAGAGAGCTCTCAGGACAGAAGGTGACTTGCTAAGGGGCCCAGACTCTGCCTGTGCTAACAATAATAATAGGCAGCTTCTCCCACATGCCTAGCCCTATGGTGACATCTCATCACTTACACCCATTAACCCTATGAGGTGAGTTCACAGCCAGGTGTGGAGTCTCATGGCTGCTGCAAGCCCAACTCTTACCATTCCACTGTTGTGGTGACCTTGGCCAGACCACCTCACCTGTCTGAGCTTCTGTTCTCATATCCTTAAAATAAGAACGTAGGCCAGGCGCAGTGGCTCATGCTTGCAATCCTAGCACTCTGGGAGGTCAAGGTGGGTAGATTGCTCGAGTTCAGGAGTTTGAGATCAACCTGAGCAAGAGACCCTGTCTCTACTGAAAATAGAAAAATCTGCTAGGTATGATGGCCCAGCTACTTGAGAGGTTGAGGCAAGAGGATTACTTGAGCCCAAGAGTTGGAGGTTGCTGTGAGCTATGAGGCCATGGCACTCCAGCAAGGGCATCAAAGTGACAATCTATCTCAAAAACAGTTAAAAAATAAATAATAAATAAAATGAGTCCTCTTGGGAGGACTGAACAGGGTAATGGGTAAGCGACCCAGATTAACGCCCAGCCAGTGGAAATTATGTGCAACTACTCCATTTGACAGATGGGCATGTTGAGGCTCTGCAGAGGAAAGTAGTTTCTCTAAAGTGTGTGTTGCCAGGTGGGTCTGATGCCACAGCCCACGCTTTCACACACACCATGAAACCTTCCTAATGCCCCCTTGCAGGGCCTGGACAAGGGCCCGAGGACCCACTGTGGGTTCCAGGCTGCTCTGCCTGGCCATCGTGGACCTTCTTCTCTCCTCTTTCATTTCAATTTTGCTCCCTGGAGAGGCTGCCGAGCACCCTCCTGCTTGAACCAAAGCAGGGCAGAGCCCATCACGGGGGTCTGCTGACCCCAGCCCAGGGGAACAGGTGCCACCACCTGCCAAGGCCTATTCTCGGGAGCCAGTCCTGCCTCCTCCTCCTGCCCCTAGGCTCGCCTGATGAAAATGCCAACAGAGAAAAGGAGGTTTTTTTGGGTGACAATGAAACTGCCAATAAAATCTCAAACGCAGAGATAGGCAACGACTATTTCACTTATTCTGACAGTTTGAGACTTTGCTGGGAAGGGAAGTGACAGGCAACTGCTGACATCAACACCACTTCTTTCAGAGAACAACCCCCGGGAGAAGGGTTCCCAGGAGACCTACCTTGGCCAGATGCCAAGTGGCCGTGGCTGCTGCTGTTGGCAGAAGGAGCCGGGGTCACCCACGGAAGAGAGACTGGACTTCATCTGCTCATTCATTCCTTCCATGACTGCCATGAGCACAGAGGTAGAAATGAACCAGCAAAACCCCTGCCCTTTGGGTGTTGGAGGTGGAATTGTGTACCCCCAAAAGAGATGTTGAAGTCCTACCGCTGGTCCCTATGCATATGCCCTTATCCTTGGATATAGGGTCTTTGTGGATGTAATCAAGATGAGGTCTTAGAGTGGGCCCTAAATTCAGTATCACTGTGTCCTTGGAAGAAGGAGAAATGCTGTATGAAGACAGTCACACGGGGAGAATGCCACCTGACACAAGGCAGATGCAGCTGCAGAACACGTGGTGCCCAGGAGCACTGGCCACCACCTGAAGCTAGGGAGAGGCAAGGAAGAATTCTACCCAGGGTCTCAGAGGTAGCATGGCCCTCCTGACACCTTGATTTTAAACTTCTGGCCTCCAGAACTGTGATAGAGTAAATTTCTGCTGTTTTTAAGCCACCATATTTGTGGTACTTTGTTAGAGCAGCCCAAGGAAACTGATACAAAGGGCTTCCATGCCAACTCGGGAATCAGCAGAGACTATCCAAGAAAGGGTACACCTGCTCCCTGAGCAAGGGAGACACTTTGGACTCCAACACTGAAAGGCCCTTCCAGGAACCTAATAAAACTTCCAACCAGTCACCTCCCCTCCATCTTATTGCCACGGCCCCCATCCAGCTATAGCACCTCTCATCCCTCATGCCACAGCCATGAGTCATTTTCTAAAGCATAATTGTGACCCTGACCTCCCTGCCTAAGGCCCACCTTGGTTTCCCAAAACCCTTGGGATGAAACTGCTTTGTGTGGGTGGCAGCCCTGCCTCATACTCACCAAGTCTCCATCTGAGCACGGAGCCGTGCGTGGCCTTGCATTCCTCTCTGTGCACACCATAGTATCGCACACCTCAGTGACTTTGTTCCAAGGATGTCCTCCCTCACCTCCTAGCACAGTCCAAATTCCACCCAGGTATCTCCTCTAAGAAGCCTTTTCTGAGCCCACTCCAGGCTGGGGTATGCACCCCTCTTCTTCCCTGGGCTCCTGTAGTAATTGGAACCTGCTTCTCTCTTTCACTGTTGTTAGTTTGCTTAGCAGGCTCTTCCCTATGAGCCTGAAAGGCAGGGAAGAGTCTCCTTCCTGAGACTCCAGAGCCCAGCACATAGTCTCAGCTCAGATAGTAAGTCCTCTTGCTACCTTGACCCCAGCCAAACTCAGCCCTTGACCAAGAAGCTGACCTTGGAAAAAAATGCTGGCTTACCCATCAAGACTCAGGTCAGGCCACCTTCTGTTCCTGAAGCTCTGTGAGATTGTCCAAGGGTAGAGGAGAGAAATCTGCTTTGGGATCAGAGGGCCTAGGCTTGAGTCCCATTTACCAGCTGGTTGGTCTTGGGCATATTGCTTCATCTCTCTGAGCTTCACCATCTTCATCTGTGAAATGGGAACAGCAAGACCTACAACATGGGGCTAATAATTGTGATTATTGATTGTCATTATAACAATGATCGGTTCATTATAATTATAATGATTATTTTGTGGACTTCTATTTCCAAAATTCATGTGTCTTTCAAAGCCAGCTTCCATGACCAACCCCTGAGAATTGAATCATATATGCAACCTGTGAGAGTACCCAAGGTTTCTATTCATCATTGAGTTCTTGTAACTCTTTACATATTTATTAGTCATCCTCCCAAATAGATGATATCTCCCTTACCAGCAGAGACTGTGTCATGCTTCGGGGGCTCTTGAGAAACTCGACCAAAGCTCGTTGATTAATACAACTCCTCACCACCCACTCATGACCTAACACAAATCTAAAAAGAATCAAGGACTTGAGCCGAGGAAGAAACCACGGGGTAGATATTGCAAACTGGATGTGGACATCAGCATCCTATTTCCACCCAGCTGTGCCTCTAATAGGCTATGGGTTAGACTAAGGGTTAGCCAGTTTACCTATCTGAACCTTGATATTCCCTTCTACAAAATGGAGGACAGAACACCTACTTCTCAGGATGTCACAAGACAATGTACATGAAACATGTATTTGGCCTTGCAAACATCCAACGTTAGATGAAGGAATAGGTGTTTAACCTCAGAGTCTTTAGTTGGATCCTAACCTCACTCTTTTCTGGCCAGATTATGTTGGGCCTACCTCCCCTCCCTGCCCCCCACCACTCAGAACCTCAGTTTTCTCTTCTGGAGAACAAAGACAACACCTACTACTGAAAGTTATTGTGAGAATGAGATGAAGTCACAAGAATGAAAGTCGAGCCTGGCACCAGGGATGTGTCCAAAAAGTGGTGGTTGTTCTTTTATTGCACTGAATTGTATAACTGTTTGGACCTGTGCTTCCCCAAGTCTAGTCCTCCCACCAAGATCCATTAAATGGAATGAGGAAGGGCGTGCAGGTGGGTGCTGGCAGCTCATCCCTCCCCCTAAATAAGGACAGTTCCTAGGCTGGGGGCCTTTCTAGCTCATCACTTCAAAGGACTTGCCAGCCCCCTGGCCATAAGAGGGAGAGTCAAGGGAGACCCTTCTATCCCTTGTGGTAAAGAAAGGATGACAAGGGAACACCCACTCCCTTCTGACCAACCCCTGACCCTGGCCCATTTTAAGAACCAGCAGGCCCTTCGGGGCCATGTATGGAGGTAGGCCCAGGGCAGCGGGGTTTCTTGAGCTGAGTGGTGAGTGGGGGAACATTATAGGCTGCTGTCTACTCCCCTACTCATTCATTCATTACTTCATTCATTCATCTATTCATTCAATCATAAAGGCCCACGTTCTTATCACCATGTTAGGGGCTGTGCTAGATGTGGGGGAGACAACAGCCTAGGGAGATGGGCAGTGCGACAAGTCAACAAATGGTGGCACAGTTTGGAAACAAAGCAAAGGAAGAGATGGAAGGCAGCAGGGAGAACTGCTTTGGAAGGTGGGTTAATCAGGGAAGGCTTGCTGAGGAGGTGAGTAGTAGGTTGAGGCCTGGGGCCAGCCAGGTTAATGGTGTGTATATGTGGATGGAGGTGGAATGTTCCAGGCAGAAGGGACAGCAGAGGCAAAGGGCCTCAGTATGGCCTGGTCCTAGTTTCCATTGTGGTCATTGCTTCCGTTTGCCTAGCACTCCAAAATGAACGCACATAGCAACATGAGTGATGCCATGTTTATTATTTTTTTTTAATATTTATTTATTTATTTATTTATTTATTTATTTATTTATTTATTTATTTGTTTGTAGAGTTAGAGTCTCACTCTATTGCCCTTGGTAGAGTGCTGTGGCATCACACAGCTCACAGCAACCTCCAACTCCTGGGCTTAGGCAATTCTCTTGCTTCAGCTTCCTAAGTAGCTGGGACTACAGGTGCCTGCCACAATGCCAGGCTATTTTTTTTTGTTGTTGTTATTGCAGTTTGGCCTGGCTGGGTTTGAACCCTCCACCCTCAGTATATGGGGCCTGTGCCCTACCCACTGAGCCACAGGTGCCACCCTCATGTTTATTTTTTATGGGCTGCAATGGAATGCAAGAAGCTTCCTGAAGGCAGGCCAGGGCTGCTGGGCTACCATGACCTCCTGTGGGACTCAGCATGTTGTCTGGTGCAGAACTGTCACTCCTTCACATTTGTTGAGTGAATGAATGCCCCAGGGGGCTTGGTGCTGAATTCACCACACTTCACTTGATCCTCCCCCCAAAGATCCCCCTGTACAACCACCTGAGGAGGTGGTTAATCATCTATCTCCATTTTCCACATAAAGAAACAAGCTCAGAGAGGTGACATTGTTCACCCAAGATCACACAACCAGCAAGCAGCAGAGCTAGGATTCCAACCCAGTTCTGTCTGGGCTATTACACTCCACTGCCTAGGCCCTCAAGCCCATGGACCAGGAAGCAGGGTGTGGGCAACAGAGATCAGGGTCCCCAGCCCCCTTGAAAGGAAGCAAGTCCCAGAGGGGCAGTGTGGGCAGCCGGCTCCATAAATAACCCAGGTCCCTTGGCCCTGCCTGCAACAACGAGAGAGAGAGAGAGAGAGAGAGAGAGAGAGAGAGAGAGAGAGAGAGAGGCAGACCAGCAGCACTAATCCCCTGTCAGTTAAACTGGATATTAGAGGAGACAAGCTTCCGAGCGGGGCGGCCTAATTGAATAGAATTGAAAAGGCAGAATGGGCGGCCGGCTGCCGAGTGAGACTGCCGGAGAGCAGAGTGGGTGCTGGCGCAGCTGTCTGGGCCTCACTGCCCAAGGCCAGGGCCCAGTGGGCAGCTTCCCATCCCTGCCGCAGAGAGCTGAGTTTGTAGGAGGGCATCAAAGAACTGGAGAGAGGGGACCCCAGCCAGTGTGCTCCACCCCCTTGGGTCTCCCCTTTATCTGCTGGGTCTGCCATTTTCTCTCCACCCGGGACCCTTTTCCTGCTCCCTCTGTTATCTCGAATAATGTCACTGCCTCTTTAGAATCTATTCATCAGAGCAGAAAGAAGCCGATGCTGACACTGAAAAAAAAAATACCATCTGTGCCTCTCGGCGAAGAGCTCTCAACCCAGCCTCTGGTGCCCCTGCTGCCCTGCCACCCGCCCGCTTACCATTTCATGGCGCACCCAAGGGTAATCGGATTCTGGGGAGGGGGAAGCCCTGCAATTGGGGGTGCCCCCCACTCCTTAGCCCACTCCCCAGATCAGGAATGGGGGCAGATGGACAGGGGGAGCCAGTTCTGAAGGAGGTTTCCACCCCAGGTGGTTTTCAGTCTGCAGCTGGTTGACTTCACCATTTGTTGTTGTGTTTTTTTAATTGATTTTTTTTCTTTATTGCTTAACAGTATTAAAAAATCAAATTTTATCCCCAAATCCCAATTTCCAAATTCTCTTTCAAAACTACTGTAGAAGGAAAGGTTTGGACAGTGGGTCCACCAGCCTGTGGGGTAACAGTTGGCTTGAAGCTGGAGCAGGGCTCATGCATGTCACCTAGTGGCCCCTGTAGACTTGTGAGTTTGATTCCCTGAGCAGGCGGAGTTCCTTAGCATGGTGGAAAACGGGAGGAGGCCACAGCCCAGGGTGATTTTTGTGGGGCTGGAAATAACATCCTCAGAGGGGATTCCTCCAGAGAGGGGAAGCCACTCTCCTAAGTCACACAGCATTTTGGACATCTGCTAACTCCCTATATAGTGCTCTCCCAACTACATGAGTCAGGTGGAAAGATGGGAGTCCTGACCTTGGCCTTGCCTCACACACCCATCCCACCCTCCATCAATCAATGGCTTCTGCATCTGTGTACCCTCGGCCCTTTGCAAAGCCCACTCTGGTCAAAACTCACTAAGGCCATTGGCAGAGGAATCACCTCCTCCCAGGGTAAGTGAGGACAGCGCTTGTGCTTTTTCCTGGGCCTGGAATACTCTGTCTTGACTCAGGCCCCTCTGCCATTTAGGAAACCTGGGTTTGAGGCTCAGCTCTACCACAAAGAGACTATGTGACACATTTCTGTACCTCAGTTTCCCCATCCACAGTGTAGGGTTATGTGGCTTTCTCAGGGAATAGTCTTGATGGATGAATGTCCCTTCTCAAATGGTGACATGCTCCTCTGAGGCAGATGGCAGGAGATGGCAACCTGGGGTGAGTGAGAGCTGCTCCAATGCCCACCAATGACCAGGCCAGCTGTGTATGCAGAACATCCCCTGCCGGGTGAAAGCCAAAGGGAACACAAAGCAGATGTAGCCGTGTTGGCAACAGAAGGCAGGTGCTCAGTTCAAGGGGAGTCTCTTTCTCCAAGGTTGTATCCTTTGACTTCCAGATCTGTACTAATCATTGGCTGGCACTACAGCGTCTGAAGCAGCTCAGCCAAGTCCAACTTGTTGCCCGAGTCCCTTGGGGCTAGAGGCGCTGGCTCTTCCCACCATTTTGCTCCCTCCAGGGGCAGGACATGTCAGCAAAACCCAGCCTGGCCTCGTGTGAAAGGCAGACTTCAGCTTTGGAGTCAGATGTCATTGGGTTCCAATCCTGGCATGGTCACCTCTGAGCTGTGACATCACCCCTTGAGCCTCAATTTCCCTCTCTGATCATAACAATAGCTCCCATTTATTGGAGCTCTGCATACCAGGTTGAGATGTGCATTGTTTCCTAGTATTTCCACTTCACCAATGAGAAATCTGAGTCTCAGAGAAATGGCGCAGCCTGCTGAAGTCCCACATCTGCAAGTGGTCGGGCCATAGGTCAAGACCAGATCTGTCTGATCCCAGAGCCCACAGACAACTGGGAGGATTAAACAAGGGCATGAGGGTAAAGTCCCTGGCAAAGCAAACAGACACAATTATTTCTATGGATGGGGAAACTGAGGCCCAGAGAGGGCACGAGACCTGTCAATGGTGACACAGCCTTCTCATCCTTTTTCTTTAGGTTTTCTCCTTGCCTTCCCCTCTCCATGTCCTGCTTACCTCCCTTCTCCCAGAAATGCTCACCTCTCCATCTGGTCTTCTCAGGGAGAGCACTGTACTTGAAGTCCACAGACCTCTCTCAGGGCCTAGATTATGTTCCTAATGACCACATGACTTGAAGCAGAGACTTCCTTTTTGGTCTTTGGTTTCCTCATATGGAAAATAGGGCTCACAGCACTTTTCTCATGTACTTGCCATGAGTATGGTAGAGGGCACTGATGTGAGAACATCTGCAACTAGGGGCCAGCATGCCTATGAGGACTGGAGCAGCTCCAGCTGTTCACCTTACTTGCCTGGGGCCGAGCCAAGCTTCTGGCATATAGTAGGTGTGCATTTCATATGAGCTGAGTGACTAGTGCTTGCAACCAAAGGCCTAGACCAGGGGTCCTTAAACTAAGGCCTGGCCCATGGGCCACATGCGGCCTGTGGAGGGCATTTATCCAGCCCGTGGGGTGTTTTTGCCACTGGTGCCTGTCCTGCTTAGCAGCTGACTTGACCCGGGCCACAGTGCGCATGTGTGGAATGTGCGCTACACTCTCAGACTCCCTTCCTTCTCTCTGTGTCTCCCCACTGGGTGTTTTTGGTGTTCTGCTTAGCATCCAACTGACCAGGCCGCAGTGCACATGTGTGGAATGTGCGCTGCACTCTCGGACTCCCCTCCTTCTCTCTGTCTCTCGACTCCTCCTCTCAGTCTCAGGTAAGACTGAGACTCGTGATCAGCTGAGTCACGAGCTTGCCTGTGCAGAGCCTGCTGCTGCCTGAGGACCGAGGTAAGAACAAGTTAGGATTTATTTTTGAAGTTAGGAGATCTATTTCTTTTTTTATTTTGCAGTTAATAGGACCTTTTTTTCCTGAAGTTAGGAGGTCTTTTTTTTTTTTTGGCAGATAGGGGGCGCGTTTTTTTTCATTTTAAATATTGTATTTGTATTTGTTCCTGTTTTTTTTTTGCAGTTTTTGGCCGGGGCTGGGTTTGAATCCACCACCTCTGGTATATGAGGCCTGCACCCTACTCCTTTGAGCCACAGGCACTGCCCCTGTTTTGTTTTTTTACTTCAAAATAAGATATGTACAGTGTGCATAGGAATTTGTTCAGTTTTTTTTTTTTAAACTGTAGTCCGGCCCTCAAATGGTCTGAGGGACAGTGAACTGGCCCACTATTTAAAAAGTTTGAGGACCCTTGGCCTAGACTCTGCCTGCAGCACTAGGCAGGGGTGGGGCTGGCATTCCTTTCTCTGGGCAGGGAGGACACCCCCAGAGGCTCCAGGTGCATCCTAGGACAGCCCCTCCATTCCTTCAGTATTCAGCAGGCAGGGGCACCTCAGCCTCAGCAAACGCATTATGCAAATGTCTCAAAATGGATGTTTTCCTTATCAGATTTGAAACATTGTATAACAGGCCCTGTTAATCTCTGAGCCAGGGGAGTGAGCCAGGTTTGGCAGAGCTGCCTGTCAAAGAGGCCCAATTGCCATCTTGTCTCTTACCTCCTGTGTGTCATTAAGTGTCCCCCCTTTAAGCTCAGAGTGTAGTGGGAAGTGATGCACTTGGGCCTCCTCTCCCCTCCTGAGGCTTAGTGGGGAGGTTAGGAGGACAGGGTGCCCCGGACTATGGCCACGTTCCTGCCCCCAGTTTGCAGGAGGATGCAGAGCCCCAGGAAAACCCAGCAGCTGGTGGTGTGGGCTCATCAATGGGCCATTTTTCTGCAGCCTTGTTTGTCACATTACCAGGTTTATAGTGAGAAAAAGTAAAAAAGACTCTGGTCAGCGTCTCAGACCCCACTGGACAGCACAGAGCCCTCTTACTCCAAGTGACAAAGATGGGCCCCGGGCAGCCCCTGCATCGAGGGAGTTTGTGTCCAGCCAGACTGATAGGGTTCAAACCCCCTTGAGTCACTGAAACTATCTGAAAGAGCGTTTGTTTATTTCTCTACAAAATGGGAGAATAACTGAGGCCCACAATCCAAGATGCTCTGAAACCCAGACCCTTGGAGCCATATTCATTTGGCAGCAAACCCATGGGCTGACACACGTTATTTGTGGTTTTTACTCCACTTAGTGGGGCTCTTCATTCATACCTTTTGTTGTAGAGTCAAGAGTGGATAAGGCTGTCCCAGAAGCCACTAAGGATGACACACAAGGGTCTATCCCTAAATTCTGCAATTCCAATTCACACCTGGCAGCAGGATTTTAGACAAGGTACTATTATTTTGTTGTACTTGCAGCCCCAGGTTGTTGTGGGAATTAAATGTGATGGCACCTGAGGGTTTAGCACACTGCTGGCATGTTAGTCCCTGCTCTAGGTCCTGGGATGAGTCTCTGGACACCACATGTTCCTCCTGTGATGCCTGCACTGTGTGGAGAGGAGTCCACTCACTGTGTGACCACAGACAGGTCTCTTGCCCTCTCTGGGCCTCAGTTTCCCCATCAACAGCATATGAGGCATTGGACTGGGTGATCTCCCAGGGTTCTCCTGTCTTTGACACTTGGGATTGTAATTACAAGAATCTGAAACATCTGCTGGGTTGACATTGGTGACTTTTCCCCTTATCCGTTTCAGTTTTGAGAAGGCACACAGTGTGAGGCTCTTTCAAACCCTGTGCCCAGCTTCTTGCACATGGAGAGGTGAAGGCTCCAGGCTCAGTTCTGTGAGATGAGGACACTTTGTGCACGGCCAATATGCCCCTTTGTTGTATAGGCAGAGTGGTCCAATGAGTGCGCAGCAATGAAGAGCCAATTCTGTCAATCAGACAAGGAAGGGGAAAGGGGCCTTTGAGAGGTCACTGGTCATCTCTCTGAGATAACAGCCTAGAACAGAAGCTGGAAGCAGGGTTCTGAGGTCACACAGACCTGCATTCAAATCCTGCTGTGCCGCTTGCTCACCTCACTATCCTGGGCAAGCCACTTCCCTTCCCTGGGACTCAGCTTATTCACCAGCAGAACAGAGAGGATGCACAGGGAACAGGTACCCAGAGCACTCAGCACTGCGCCAGGCTCACAGTAGGTACTTTGCAAAGTGTTAGTTCCCATTGCCACAGGGATTCTGAAAGGCCAGCACAGGAGCCAGGACATCCTGAAGGATGTCCCATGGGGTCACTTAAGCAAGTCATGTACTGGTGAAAAAAAAGTGTGAATGTGTGTGCTTCTGTGCTACATTAAAAGAAAATTCAGGCTCGGCGCCTGTGGCTCAACAGGCTAAGGCGCCAGCCACGTACACCTGAGCTGGTGGGTTTAAATCCAGCCCGGGCCCGCCAAACAACAATGACGGCTATAACCAAAAAATGGCCGGGCGTTGTGGCGGGCACCTGTAGTCCCAGCTACTTGGGAGGCAGAGGCAGGAGACTCGCTTGAGCCCAGGAATTAGAGGCTGCTGTGAGCTGTGATGCCACAGCTCTCTACCCAGGGTGACAGCTTGAGGCTCTGTCTCAAAAAAAAAAAAAGAAAATTCAGGGCTGTATCAGCCAGATGTGTATTGGACAGGGTTCTGGACATTGTGGGGACAGCATGGGGAAATGTGACTATGGCCTGTGCATTACAGATTAAAATATATTGACACAGATTTCATCTTAGGTAGGGGTACAAAACAAAACAAAACATATTGACACAGAAAGGTGAATGTTAAAAAAAAGCAGGTAACAAAATAGCATTAATGGTGTGATCTCATTTTACTGAAGAGCACAAACACAATACACACACACAAAGGCACACAAATACACAGAGGGAAAGCTCTTTTCTTCTTTTGAAACAGAGTGCCACTTTGTCACCCTTAGTAGAGTGCCATCGCATCACAGCTCACAGCAACCTCAAACTCTTGGGCTCAAGCGATCCTCTTGCCTCAGCCTCCCAAGTAGTTGGGACTACAGGCAGCTGCCATAATGACCAGCTATATTTTAGAGATGGAGTCTCAAGTCTTGCTCAGGCTGGTCTCTCACTTGTGAGCTCAGGTGATCCACCTGCCTCAGCCTCCCAAAGTGCTAGGATTGTAGGCGTGAGCCACTGTGCCCGGCCAAGGTGGAAGCTGGTAATAGGTATAATCTTGTGTGGTCTATAAAAAAGTGCTTTTTCTTCTTTTTACTTATCTGTGTCTTCTTTCCACACTATATAAAAAATGTTTTTGTAATAATAGAAAACTTAGTATTTGAAAGCCAAAAACATGTACTAGACTCCAGAGGCACATGACCTGGCCTCAAACCCAGCTCTCTGCCCCTTCATGGCAGACAGTGGTGCCAAGGGACAGCCAAGGAACCTGTCCAAAATTAGCTGGGAGTCAGGAAGGGCTGGGGAAGGGGGCACCTGAGAGGGGCAGGCCACCAGGTTAGGTGTCTTACAAAGAACTCTTGCTGAGGAATGAGAATGAAAACAGAGCTCTCAGGCAGGCTCAGTGGCTCACGCCTGTAATTTCAGCACTCTGGGAGGCTGAAGCCGGAGGATCACTTAAACTCAGGAGTTCAAGACCAGCCTGAGCAATAGCAAGACCCTGTCTCTACTCAAAATAGAAAAAATTAGCCAGGCTTGGTGGTAGGCACCTGTAGTCCCAGGTGTTTGAGAGGCTGAGGCAGGAGGATCGCTTGAATCCAGGAACTTGAGGTTGCTGTGAGCTAGGCTGATACCATGTCACTCTAGCTCAGGTGACAGTGAGACTATATCTCAAAAAGAAAAAAAAAATTGAGGCAAAGGGACTGACTGACTGGCCTAAGCACATTCAGAGGGCCTGTTCATGCCTGCTGACCTGCAGCCAGCCACCACCAACCACCTGGCAGCAGTCCATGGGAAACATTCTCAGGGAGAAAAGAATCCTCACTGGCAGAAAGAACATGGGCAACCACAGGAGCCACGGCCTGGGGTGACTTGTCAGTCTTTGTTGCCCATCTCCTGATGTGAGACCTGGGAACCAGGCTGTAAGGATGGGTATTAAACTCATGATGGGCTGCAGAGGTTGGGAGTGGCTCCAAATGCTATCCACCTGGCAAAGGGGATACCGTGCTGTGTCTGCCAGGAGGTGGGAAATCCAGTTGGCATTAGCTGGGTTTCTCCAACAGTGACCAACTGGGTGGCGAGCTTCTAACCAGCTCTGTATACCATTCTGACATTTCTGGGCTCTGAAATATACCTTATCCTACAGCACAAGACAGTTACAAGAAGCATTTATTGAGCATTTACTGTATGTCAGGTACAGTGCCAAGGGCTTTTTGTGTATTTTCTTTCAATCACTATGAAACTTCAATAAGGTGGGTATTATCACTCTATTTTCTAGATGAGGAAGCTGTGCCCCCAGAAGTGAACTGGCTTGCCAAGTCTAGTGGGTTGGTAAAGTGGAGCCCAGGCCACACTTTAGAATCACTTGGGAAAAGTTATCAGTGAGGGAATCCCACTGAGATCAGTTAAATCAGAGTATCTGGGGACACAGCCAGGCATTCCTGGGTGTCTTTCAGAAGCTCCCCAGGTGACTGTAACATACAGCTGAGAGTCAAAACCACCACACTAAGCAATGAGAAGTGATGGCTGTACATGCAAATTGCCTGCAAATGTTTATCAAAGACAGGTGGCCAGGAGTGGCTGGCAAGAGGCCCATATGGTGGCTGCAGTGGTGGATGGATGGAGAGGCTGTGCTGGCCAAGGTACACAGGTGGCTACTTCACTGAGGCAAAGCACTCCCTGCTCCAGGAGCGATGTCCTGTCCCCAGTGAATGAGAAAGAGGGTGTCAAGGAGCAGGCAGACTCTGGGGTCTCAGCCTCTACTCCAACCCATTTTATAGCTGCCATGGATACCTATAGAAGCCCCAGGAGAACCCCAGGCTCCACTTCTGGAACTGGCTGTCAACTAGCATCTTCCCTGAGAACAGTGCCTCTGGGCCCTGGCTGCTCACTCAAATTACATGGGTAGGAAAATATGCATGCCAAGGATTAGCCCTCACCAAGTGCATCTGGATCCAGAGGAAACGATGAGCCTGAGCAAAGAAGGCTATAAAATTGCAATGAATCTGTGCATAGAGCTGCACCCAGCAGAAGCAGGTTCTGGAGTCAGACTGAGTTTGAATCCTGCTCAGAAGCTGATTAGCTGTGTGGCCTCTAACAAGTTACTCAACCTCTCTGAGCTTCAACTTATTGATCTGTAAAATTACAGTCTGGGGTTGGGGAAAAGATTCAGAGATGACATTTTGTACAGTACTGAAAATAGGGCTTGGCCTCTGCTGAGAGCTCTGTATTAATATTGTTGTTTTATGCATTGTGTTTTAAAGGGCAGGGCCAGGGAACTGCCATCAGTGATGCTGGGACTGGTGTCCTCCGTCTTGCTCCCCTGTGCCTGGCAGTGACCCCAGGCAGGCCCAGAGAGGAACCTGGGAATAGGATGGAGGTCGGTCTCTGCTCTTTAGGCTGGCTCCAGGCAGGCTCACGCTCATCCTCCCCAGACGTCAAGCTGGGAAAGGTACCAGCTGCCCCCTAGTGGCCACGGGCAGACGCACACTAAGCCATTTAAACCAAAACATGTAATCCCTGCCCCGCCCCCACCTTTCTGCCCTGCCTCTGGCAGACCTGTGGCTCCCAGAGGTTCTGTTGACAAAGCGTTATCTATATGGGTTTCCCAGTGGATCCCGCCATTTCAGAATGAGCCAGCTTGACCAGCAACATGAAAGCACTGGGGCAATGAACATCAAGAGTTTGTTTTCTTCACCTGGCCAGTTAATTTCAGAAAGGAACGTCCCAGGGGCTACTGCAGCTTTTTGTTTACAAAAGTCTGTGCGTTACTGGGTTCCTGTGATTCCAGATGCTAAGAAGCTCTACATTTCCCTTCTGGAAAAGCAGCCTGTAGTTGTGCTGATGGCCTGAGAGCATCGTCCTGGCAGATGTGTCCTGGGCCCTGTAAGGGACCTTCTGGGAAAACCACCCTATCCCTGAGACACACACAGTGCCGCAAAGCCCTTAATTCCTTCAATTGCAGTAGAGCTCCACCAAGAAAGTAGCTGGAGAGGGGACGACGGGGACAGGCATGATGGGCTGGAGTCTACCCAGCCCGTCTTTCTACACATGGAGTAAAGTGTTGTTTACTCAAAATTTTTTTATTCCTTGAGATCTTTTTATTCCTCCTGTGCCATCTTTTCTGCAAACCCCTCAGATGCAGACTGGAAGAAACTGCACATTGACCCTGCCTTCATTTAGCCACCCCTCAGGCTAGAAGGCAGAAGGCAAAGGCCACCACCCAGGCAGTCCCTGGGGTAGCCCCAGCTAGCTGGGCAGAAGGGCAGGCATGGAAAGTGCTGGACGATTCAGACTAGATGGCAGGTAACATAGAAGGGAAGTGCAGCAGGGGTCAGCCTGGGAGGGGTCAGAGAAGGCTTCCTGGAGGAGGTGGAGGTGCCTGGCCCTGGAGAGTCACATGAAGAGTTGAGGCAGAGAGAAAGAACAGGCACCCTGCTTCAGCAGCCAGACCCCAGCATCTAGACATCTATCCATGCGGGCCAGGGAGTCTGCAGGTGAAGGTAGAGAAGCCCAAAGCAGATAGGTCTGTGGGAGCTTCAGGGAAGATGGGGAACCTCCTCATGTCTCAGGTCTGAAGTCTCAGAGGACCCCATTGGGCCCCACTGTCTGGCTGGCTCGAGAGGATGCTGAGTGCTCTGGCAACCCAGTCCAGGGCAGACTCAAGTCCCACCACTGTGATTGGGGCCATGGCCAGCAGGAAAGGCATCACAGAGGAGCTAGGCACCCACTGGCCAGCACGGAGGCTAAATCCAGCCCCCAGAATAATCCAGAATGGGCTCTTGGTGGGGTAGCAGCATCACAGGCTCATTTCAGAGGCCATCCAGGGCTTGCCGGACAGGGCTGTCCAGAGAGGCAGCTGAGTGAATGGAGACTCCGGGGGCACCAATGCTGGTTTCCCAGCAGTCAAACCCACAGCTGGTCAGTGCTTGCTTTGTGGCCTCCACTTCTAGCTGTGCCAGACCTGGGGGAAAGGAAGGCAGGTCACCAGTGACAACTGTCTGCTCCTTTTGGGAAAGTTAGTCTCA
Organism: Perodicticus potto; assembly: GCA_963574655.1. Lineage (NCBI taxonomy): Eukaryota > Metazoa > Chordata > Mammalia > Primates > Lorisidae > Perodicticus > Perodicticus potto. The sequence goes on from CAUYRH010182674.1 coordinate 22,583, forward strand.
TTCAAAGAAATGGCCCAGGGTTCAGGTCTTCCTGTCACACCTTTCTGCTGTGACCCCACCCAAGCCAACAGGTCTGGGAGGCACAAAGAGGCTCCTAACAACCCCTGAAGGTGCTGCAATGCTGAGCCTTGCACCCTCACCTCCCTGGGGGTTTATAGAGCTACAGTTAGAAACATGGGCTCCCTGTGACTTCCCCTTTCTGAGCCTCAGTCTTCTCATCTAGGAAAGGGGCTAGATGTTCCCTCTGAAGTTCCTATGAGGCTTAAATGGGATAATGCCAATGAAGTGCCCTGCATGGCGCCTGGTACACTGGGAACATCCCACAAATGGCAACTCTCAGCATCATCATGTACCCTGAACAAGCAACCAACAGTCAGGGTCTGCTGAAGTGAGGGTGTGGCCCCTCCTGAGGCCTGGAAGTCACCACTCCCAGGGAACGGTATGCCTTGGGGTCACTGGTGGGTTTGCTGCAAAGCAAAGGATGAAAAACTGGGAGGAGGAAATAGAGAAGGGAGACCAAAAATGAGAGACATACAGCACGGAGGGAAACAGGTAGACAGGAACATTTGGTGCCTCCTGTATGACAGGAACAGCCTTGAGGGCTGTTTCCCTGGTTGGGGGAAGAAAAAACCTTTCATTTTGTAGCAAGATCAACCCCCATCCTGGCCATGTCAAGAGGCAGGAGTGGAAGGTGAAGCAGACATAGAGCCTGACAACGCCCTGGTTATTTCTCAAGCTTGTGGGAGGCTTGGCTGGCCAAGAGGTGGTGGTGACAATGACCACAATAGCCTATCATAGCCTTGCCCTGCACGGAGCTAAATGCACTTTTCTCTTTGAATCTGCGCATCAACTTTGCAAGCTATGTGCTCTCATCCTTACTTAACAAATGAGGCCTGGAGAGGTTAATTAGTTTGCATAAGGCCGTACATCACTGCTGAGACTGGTTCATAGGCCACTTTCGCTTCCCAAGGGAATTCTCCAGGTGGACTCCTCATCCAAACTTAAACTGGCAACCTGGCCCACCTCCAGGTACCTGGCTTGAGGAGTGTGATGCCACAGCCGCCGCCACCTGCCCCAGTGAGCTTGCTGTGCAGTCCATGCGCCAAGGTCACCTGGCAGAGCTGGTCCAGAGAGGTGTGGCCCACACCAAGGGCATTCAGGTGGTGCTGATTCATGTCCATGAGTTCCTGGAAGAAAAGGTGAGGTCTATTCCCACCTGGCCTGAGAACTTATGCTTACCTGCTGGCACATTGTCTCTCACCACTCCCCTCCTTCATGCAGGACTTTCCATGGGGCTTGGATGGAGCTGAGCTTACCTTCACACCACAGCAGTGAGCATGTATTCTAGGCCTGGCCACAGAAGCCTCTTGCCCTAGTGATTGATCATGAATGGGCATGTGGCTCAAGGTGGGCCAGTCAGGGCCCTCCCTCTATTTTCTCTGCCTCTTTCTACAGAAGCCTCTAAACTAGTTAACTTCAGATACAGCCTGCCAAAATTATCTGTGGAAAATGGAGAAATTACTGATCATTGTTTTAGCCCCTGGATCAAGCCATACCTGAAACCATTTACTTCTAGTCTTCTCAGTTAAGAGCCAATAAATTCCTTTTCTGCTAAAGCCTAGTTGAGGTGGGTTTCTGTCATTTGCAAGAAAAAGTCTCAAATAATATGCTATCTTATAGCTGCCGGGGACTGACTTCAGAATAAGAACTGAGCTGTACTTCTAGCAAGATCATGAGTGGGGAAAAGCTAAATGTTTGTCTAGGTTTCTTCAATTATGCATAATAAAACTCCTACTGTCCAAGGATCAAACAAGACATACGTGGATGAAATAATAAAACTAACAGCTACCACTGCCCAGTATCTGCTATTTACACTTTACTCACAAAATGCTCACAACAAGCCAAGGCAATGAGGCTGAGAATCCAGCCATGGTTCCCGCCCTTGGGAAGATAAGAAGCTGGAATCTGGAGTCAGGTGGGCCTGGGTTTGCATCCTAGCTCTGCCCCTTCTTGGTCGTGTGTCCTTGGGCAAGGTCCTCTGTTCTGAGTCTGTTTTCCCCCTTGTAAACATGGATTGTAGGAGTCTTTTATACATCTGGCTAGAGATAAGTGCTCTGCTGCTCTTAATGGCTTTACAGATATATTGCCAACACCCCCACTTTACAGAGGGAGAAACTGAAGTTCTGAGGTGCAAGTGACTTGCCTAAGGTCATTAAGCAAGTAAGGTACTAAGTTGGCACTGGAAACCAGGTCTGCCTGACATGAAGCTCCTATCTACCCTGCCTTTGAGAACCCCTTGGCATTCTGCCACCACCCACTTCTGTGGGGAGCAAGCAGGGTTCATGCTGTGTGGCTTGACAGCACAAAGTTCTGCTCCAAGGTACTGGAAATGCCCATATGCCATCAGTTGCTAGTCACTGAGATATCTCTTCTGAGGCCCACTTGGTTCTCCCACGTTGGGATGGCTGGTCAGCCCTCCCCACTCCCCAATACTTCTGACAAACAAGCAGACAGGCATGATGGCCCAGTGACAGCCCCAGGTGCCTTTCACCAGCCCAGCGGGCTGGATGTGAAAGAATACTTCTGGGGGCCTCTCTCTGCGCCTGAGCTCCAGGTGTCAGGTTGCTGAGGCAGGTTCCAGACACCTGTCACATTCTGATCCAAAATCTGTCAAGGATCAGATGACAGGTTGTGACACGGGAGAACAGCTCACTAGTTTGAGTTGCAAAGCTGTCCAGAAGCTGAGCTGCACATTTCAGTGGCTGCCACAGCCAAAAATATACACAATGTATAATCAATGTGCTGTTCCATGGCATTCTCCAGGGGCTCAACAGGGTATATTTTAGGTAGTACTCTATCATTATTAATTTCCTACTCAGGGGGACTGTGTTCCTCCCTTCTATGTGGAAGGAATGAAGAGCTAGGAAGACAAAGGTTGGGGGAGGGACAGCAAAGGCCTGGGAATTAGATGGAGGACATCTAATGTGTGTGGCACATAGTAGGTGCTTATTAAAGGTCTGTTGAAAGAAGGAATTAGCAAGTCAGTCAGTTTGACTCCTGGCTCAGCCACTCACTAGCTGGATAACTTCAGAAATAACTCTCTTTCAGCTTCAGTTTTTACATCCATAAAATGGGACAAGGCAGCTACTTCACAGGCAGGTTATGGTAAGGATCAAGTGAAAAATCATTTGTAAAAGGCATGATTTAGTAGCAGCTTCCACTCAGTATTGGGGCTGCGTTCTCAAAGGCCTACAGGGATCAGGGAGGCACCAGGCAATGACTGAAGCAGGTAATAAATCACAGAGTGTTGGGGGCTGTGGTGAGACAGAGACTGCATGGCCCCTTTGAGGGGTCCTCCTCCTATACCTGGATTTGACAGCTACCTCACGGCCATACCAGCCAGGAGCTGCCTGATCCTCTCCTTCTTTATAGGTAGCCAGATGGCTTTTTAATGGCAGTTCATATTCCCTAGGCCACATGGACCCTGTCCAAGGAGGAGGAGCCTGGGCCCTTTGGCTCACTGAGCTCGCAGCACTCCAGGCATCAGGCTTGTGTGTTACCCACGGAACCTCTGAGCATGGGATGAGAGGGCAGAGGTAGAGTTGGGATTCAGACACAGCCCTGACCAAATGCAAATACAAGATCTCAGCCTCTACAATGAAATTACGCAAAAGGTGGTGGCTGGGGCTACAATAATGAAAAAAGAATTTTAGGGTTGGGCACAGTGGCTCACGTCTGTAATCCTACCATTCTGTGAGGCCAAGGCGGGTTGACTGCCTGAGCTCATGAGTTAGAGACCACTTGAGCAAGAGTGAGACCCTGTTTTTAAAAATAGCTGGGTGTTGTGGCCGGTACCTGTAGGCCCAGCTACTTAGGAGGCTAGAGGATCTCTTGAGCCCAAGAGTTTGAGATTACTGTGAGCTATGACTCCACGGCACTCTACCCAGGGCATAGAGACTCTGTCTTAAAAAAAAGAAAAGCTAGCCAGGCATGGTAGCAGATACCTGTAGTCCGAGGCAAGAGGCTCACCTGAACCCAAGAGTTTAAGGTTGCTCTGAGTTATGACACCACAGTACTCTATTGAGGGTGACAAAGTGACACTGTCTCAAAAAAAAAAAAAAAAAAATTTTAGAACCTATCTGGCCCAAAGCAGGCAGTTGATAAACAGTGTTGAATGAACACATGCAGGTAGCACTAATAGCAGGAAAGAGGAGGCCAGGTAAGAGATTACTCCTGGACAAATAGACCTCTGTATTAACAGCAATATATCTGCCTAACCACATGGGCCTGACTCCCTTAAATGAGGGACCCCAAATCTGGCCTATAGCACTTGCTATGTACCAGGTACTGCCCTAAACTCCTTCAGGCTACTCTCTCATTGACTCAGAATAATCTGGGAAGAGGCTTTAAGACACACATGTGAGCACACACACAAACTCTGGGCCCAAACCTGGGGACCCTGGGAGCCTCAGGTTGAGGTGGGGCCTGGCCTCTACATTTTGGATCCCAGGGGATGCTAAACACAGTCCAAATGGGGAGCCACTGTCTAAATGGTATGGACTGATAGCCCTGGTTCCTGCAGTCGGACTCTTACTTCCAGCACGAGGTATTGCTCTGGGGCTGGTGCTGCCGCCATCTCTCCCAGCACGCGCTCGCACTCCAGGGAGATGGCATCTATGGAGGTGAGGACAGGGGCCACGATCTCTGGGAACTGGAAGAAAAGGAAGTAATAGCCGGTAAGGCCTGAGAGCAGGATCGCTGCCCAAGCAATAGGGCAGAGGTGTCCCTACAACCACACCCATTCTCAGGGGAAACCTCCTCTCCTTGGGCCTGGTCTTGGCCTTGCTGGCTGCCCTTGACTTCAGGAGATGGATTCTTGCAGCAATGCCAGCGTGTCTAAGAACCTGATCGCTGTCCTTTCAGGAATCCCAGTCCCGCTCTTTGGCCAGGGTGTGGGCACAGAGAGTACCTTTTTCTGTCAAAATCATTTCCTTTAACACTCCCCACATCCACCACCCACTGTGCCCTTCCATAACCCAGCAGTCAGAGGGAGACACTGAAAATCCCAATGTGATAGTATCATGGCCCTGCTTGAAACCTGCCCAAAAGGAGAAGCACCTTAATCAGCCTAGTCCTGACGCCAGCCACAAGGGCCTTGGTGCTGCGAGGGACCTTGGTGTTGGTCAGCAGGATCTGGAGAGCCGGTGGCCTGTGGGGTGAAGAGGAGGCAGATCTCCGCTGAGCTCAAGACACGGGAGCTGGCTCAGGACTGGGAGCAATCCAGGACACCACCCTGCCCCGACACAGAGGAGGAAACGGAGGTCCCAGCAAGTGACATGGGGTTGGGGGACATTGGGGCTCCTGCCACTATCCACAGCTATGTCTCCACCTTAGCCCACAGACAGTTGGACACCCTTGCTTGGCTTTTTAGTCACTCATTCATTCATTCAGCATCAACCAGACACCTAAGCACAGCTTGGCCCATGGGCCAGGGAAGTGGGGGAGAAAGTCTGTGAAGGTTTTCCCAGACATGACAAAGAAGCTGCATACTGGGGATGTGTAAGGACTAACCAGGGCAAAGGACAAGTATTTCTGGCCAGTGGAGCAGCCTATGCAAAGCCTGGATGGGTAGAACATGGTACATTCGTTGTATTACAAGTTCAGAGTGGCTACAGCATAGAGTGCAAGGAGGAGCCAGGGTTCAGTTGCATGTATCGCCTTAGGGAGCCAGAGTTTCAGAATGACAAAGCAGCAGGCCCTGGAATGGATGCTCAGGCTAATTATTCCCTGAGACGGCTACTGCAGGATGGCACAGGGAGGCCAGTTCCCCACATGATGACCCTATTTTTGCTCTACTTGATGGTGCCGGGACCAGAAGTCTGGTCCAGATGTGGTTACAGTCACACCTAGCCAATTCTCCAGAATGACACTGCTGTCCTCATCTGCCCCGGAGGATGTCTAATCCTTCCTCAAGTCACAGTCCTAATTGTCCTGTGGTTAGCTGTCTTCGAGGGCTTGAGCCAACATTTCCAGTCTGCTTTTTCCAGTGCTGCAGGCCCCAGCAGTGGTGGGCAGGGCGTCTGGATGCGCTCTAGCCTGAGACAGCTGGAGCCGGGCAGAGCCCTGACACCTTGATTCCCTCTCTCTTCACAGTTCACGACTAAAATCCAATAGGGCTGGGAAAAGCTGCCAGAAACATGCTTTATCTCGCCGCCCAAAAGCCCATGAAATTAATATCGATTCTCAGCCTTGGAGGCTGGCTCTTGTTTTTTTCCAACTCTCCAAAAGATGAACATTCTATTTGGCTTTTCTCTTCCCTTCAAATACAAGCCATTCTTCAAAAGGGCAGTGTTCTGGGAGGCCGCATCTTGATCCACTTCACAAACAAAGCATTTTTTTTTAATAGAGAAGCACCATGTGGTGGTCTAGAGGAAAAGCTCCCCTTTGAGCCATTGGTGGGATTAATGTGGAGTCTGACCTGCGGGCTTCTCAGAGAACCTGCCATCTGCTCACTGAAATGGTCTGTAGCAAACAGCAAAGGTCAGTTTGTCCCCCTCCACCAGGATGGTAGAAGTCTGAGAACTGCATCTTCGTCTGTCTTAGACAAGACCTCTGCAGATAGGCCTGCCACCAAACCCAGGGCTCTTACGACATAAGTGGTCACCACTCAGGGCTATCTTCTGTACATGCTGTGTGATCCTGGCTTTCCCCACGTTCTCCTCTCCCTCTCCTCTGCTCCCTACCCTGGGGGCTCCCTCTCAATGGCTGCTCCACATGCCAGGCCACTCCCTATGCCTAAGGGCCTTTGCACTTGCAGTTTCCTCTGCTAAGGACTTGCCCCTGAAGGCCACACAACTCATTTTTATCTCATTCAGGTCTGTGCTCAAATGTCCCCTCATGGGTGGTTCCCTCATCCCCCCATCCCACCAGCTCGCTCCTTCATTTTCTTGTCCCTGGCCCTGCTGTGATTCAGAAGGCTACTTATGACTGCCTGGCCTGCTCTTCCAGAGCTACTTCTGTGCTGGTTGTCTCCTCCCACAAAAGTCTAAGCTCCATGCAGGCAGAACTTTGTTTTGTTCCCTGCTGAGGCCCCAGTGCCCAGCACATAGTAGGTGCTCAATAAGATTTGTGGCCTGGGTTCAGCACCTGTGGCTCAACAGGCTAAGGTGCAAGCCACGGACACCTGAGCAGGTGGGTTCGAATCCAGCCTGGCCCGCCAAACAACAATGATGGCTGCAACCAAAAAAATGGCCGGGCATTGTGGCGGGCGCCTGTAGTCCCAGCTACTTGGGAGGCTGAGGCAGGAGACTCGCTCGAGCCCAGGAATTGGGGGTTGCTGTGAGCTGTGATGCCACAGCACTCTATCCAGGGTGCTCTGTCTCAAAAAAAAAAAAAAAGATTTGTGGCCTGGATGAATAAACTTCGTTAGCAAAGAGCCAAGCACCTCATAGATAGCTTTTCTGACCTCACACTCAAGGTCCCCATTATATAAATGAGGAGATGGAAGCCTCAGAGGAGTGACTCACCTGGGAGTCCCCAGCTGGCAAATGGCAGGGCTGGATTCAAACCTGGGCCTGTGAACCCCAGAGCCTCTGCCCAGCACAGTGCTAAGGATGGGCCCCTCCCCTGCCCCACCTTGCAAACCCCCTACCATTCATCTCCTGACACCCACCACTGATACGCTCAGGGTACCCAGGCCACGTCTTATGGCTTTCTAGCTCTAGGGCCTAATCCAGTGCTTAGGACCCACCGTGGCTCTCAGGAAACAATGAAGCAATGAAATGCCACTGCATCCATTAACGATTCTCAGACCTGCAGCCAGATTTAGGTCGCCACTCCCTGTCAAACAGAGCAGCTTCAGAACTTTCTGGATGCTTCTCTCTCACGACTACTGTTATGACTACGGGTTCTGCATGGCTTCTGGACATCTGGCAGGGCCAACCTTCACCTGGCGAAGGGGCCCTGGGCTCCGCTGGCAGTAAGACCATGAGCAGCCAGCAGAAGCTGCTCCATGTTCCTAAATGACTCCTGTGGAGAGCAGGAGTGGTCACAAGGATGGTATTGCCCACCAGGGGACAATGGGCAGTGTCTGGAGACACTGATCAGCCCCAGATGTCAAAAGTGCCAAGGTTGAGAAGCCCTGACACAGAGCCCCAGAAAGGAAGGCTTGGCTCCAGGAAGCTGAGAGCATTGGGATAGGAAGATCCCTGAGGGTTAGGCAGTGGCACACCATGCTGAGTGACAACACAGGAGTGGCCCCACAGGTGAGGGCAGTGGGCCAGGATCTGCTGCTCATCAGGATAGAAAACTTCCCTGACTGAAGAAGGAAGAGAGTACTGGGACTCTCACTGAACCAGCCAGCTGTCCTGGGAATATGACATGGGGCAACTTGACCAAGGGCTCAGAGAATAGCTAAAAAACCTGGCTCCATCTTGCCACATTTAATTCTCTGCACTTGACATTTCTACCGTGGGTGCTAACTGAACAGAGGATGTTGAGATTTAAAATACACTTGATTCCAATTACTCTAGAGAGCAGTGGTTCTCAGCCTTCCTAATGCCATGACCCTTTAATACAGTTCCTCATGTTGTGGTGACCCCCAACCATAAAATTATTTTCGTTGCTACTTCATAACTGTAATTTTGCTACTGTTATGAATCATAATGTAAATATCTAATATGTAGAATGG
>CAUYRH010182675.1:0-10722 GCA_963574655.1 Perodicticus potto
TCCAGCCCGGGCCCGCCAAACAACAATGACGGCTACAACCAAAAAATGGCCTGGCGTTGTGGCGGGCGCCTGTAGTCCCAGCTACTTGGGAGGCGGAGGCAGGAGACTCGCTTGAGCCCAGGAATTGGAGGTTGCTGTGAGCTGTGATGCCACAGCACTCTACCCAGGGTGACAGCTTGAGGCTCTGTCCCCCCCAAAAAAAAAAAAAAGCCAAATACTAAGTAAAAAGGAACAGTTTATACGCTGCTATTTTTTATTTTGAAAGTCTTTTTTACTGGTTATCTTCCCTAACTTAAACAACTGATATTTGAAAATGTTATTTCCAATGACCTCAGGGCTTACTATCCTTTTCTTTCTTTTTTTTTTATGTTATTTATTTTTTTTAGAGACAGAGTCTCACTTTGTTGCTCTTGTTAGAGTGCTGTGGGGTCACAGCTCACAGCAACCTCCAGCTCTTGGGCTAAGGCGATTCTCTTGCCTCAGCCTCCCAAGTAGCTGGGACCACACAGGTGCCCGTCACATCGCCTGGCTAATTTTGTTGTTGTTGTTGCAATTTGGCCGGGGCCGGGTTCGAACCCGTCACCCTCGGTATATGGGGCTGGCGCCCCACTCACCGAACCACAGGCGCCTCCCCTTTTCTCTTTTAAAGGTATTCTCCAAAATACTCTTTTCTCAGTTTGAAAAGCAGCGGGGATTAATTGTGTAGTGTTACATATGTAGCGATTTGCCACTCCCTTTGCCTTGCCCCAGTTACCTATAGAAAATGTCTGGGGATAAATACACCGTGGTACATTAAATCCTCCCAGTGAAGATTATGAAGGAAACAAAGAAAGGACACTTCCAGTCCAGAGAGAAAGGTGTTTAGTTTCCCATAAGGTTAGACATTAATTCAGAACAAAAGGAACCGGAGGAAACAGGTATTAAAGAAAACTAACTCTGAATGTTAGGGTACTTGGAAGGTCATTTGTTTCTTAGGGGAAAAAAAGAGAGATGGAGTGGAGACGGGGCTTTACTGTATAACCTTGGTCAGGTCATCTAAACTTCTTTGAACCCTATTTAGCGTAAGAGTTGGGGCCAAAGATCGCTAAAGTCTCATCTCTAAAATTCTAAGGTTCTATGATTACGTGGGTTGAAATGGGATTCTGTTGTATTTCCTAGTCTCCAAGAGGGAGGAAACTAGTCTTTGGGGGTGGAGCTGACTAATCTAATGGAGAATTCTCAACGCCGAGGTGGGCGAATTTCACAATGACGGGTTTTTGGATTGTAGAGATGGCCTTGGAAAATTTCCAAGAAGGCCTTCCCCCCTTTCTTTAACCCGGTTTTACAATATTCTTACTATTAGGGACTGGGGAGCGGGAAGAACCTATTTTACATTAAGATTGTTCATTTGCGTGAGCATTTTCCCTTTGCTTATTTTTGGACCTCAAAAACAAATAGCCAAGAAACAGATCTTAAAGGGTTAGAGGGGGAATTATGATTTATGAGACCGGGTCTCGAAAGGCCAGTAAAATCCTGCTTCTGCATTTTAACCCTTTCTTTCTGTGTTGGGATATTTTTTTAAATGCATATATTTGGCGGAGTGGGCCCGGAAGAGGGGCTGGCCGATGCTTCTTTTGTGGGAGGACTGGTGTGAAGAATCTCTGGGTCTGACCCGCACGGGTCGCCAGCCGGGCTCCCGGCGACCGGGGCGCGGCTGCGGACTGGCGGGCGGACCCCGGGGAGGAGCTTCGCGGAGACGCCGCGGCCGGAACCCAGCGGTGCCGCCCGGGCTCGGCGCGCAGCGCGGCCGGGCGGGCGGTGGCGCTGCGGAGGCGGCGGCCGAGGCCGGCGGGCGCAGAGGAGGGGCCCGATACTGGGCGGCTGGCGGCAGCTGCCTCGGTGACGACTGCCGGCATCGCGGCGACCTGAGGACACCGAGCCGCGGGCCCCGCTGCCGCCGCCTCTCACGGCCGTCTTCCTTCTCTCCCGGCAGGGGCGGCAGGAATGGGCCCCAACCGCCGCGAGCCCTGCACCCTGCGTCGCCCGTAGGCCCCGGGAGCCAGAGGCCGGCTGGCCTCTCACTACCCCTCGCCCCGGCCAAACCGTTCCCTCCCCAAATCCCCGGGAAGGAAGATGAGGGAGACAGGCCCGGCGCTTGGCAGCCAGAGCAGCATCAGCACCAACAGCGGTCGGGGGAGGTTGATTCGCCGTTTCCTCTCAGCCGCCAGGACAAGATGGCAGCGGCCGCGGAGAGGGGTTGAGCCCGGGCTGGGTGGTGCCGCCTGCTGAAGCGCCTGGCTCCCTGTCCCCCGCACGGCCCTGCACCCCACCCTGGACATGCTCAGGGCTGCGGCCGCCCGAAGAGGGGAGAGCGCAGGCCTCTAGGAAGGTAAGGGAGTCAGGCAAGGGGCGCCCCCATTCCGGGGTGGGGGTACCGGTTCTGATCGCCGGGCCTGCGGTGGATGGCCAGGGGACCCTCATCCTGACCCCGGCCGGGCCCCACTCCCCCGGAGCGCCCGCACTGTCGCGCATCTCGTGCCCCCGGTTTCCGCCCCAGCCCCCGCCGTGTGTCCAGATCTGGGCCGCTCCCTCCAGGCTGGCGACACGCCAGGCCCGAGGCCGCCGGGCGCGGGGCCGCGCGTGGTTCCTGCGCGCGGTGGCGCAGCCTCCGGGAAGCCGCGCTTGGCCCGGGCTCGGGGGCCTTGGCCTCCCACTGCCAAGCTTGCGCAACGGCTCTTCCCAGCAACCGAAGTTTTGTTTAGTCCCACAGGGGGCCTCTCTTTCCCCCCAGCCCCTGGCGGTAACTACGGAGACCTCTTTCATTAAGGGGAACAAACACAAACGCGCGCGCATGCACGCAGCTTGAGCGCCCCAGCCCATGGCTGCGTCCTGGTGCTTTGTGGCCCAGTCACCAGCGTAGCGGAGCGGCTGGTTTGGAGGGTGTCAACTCTGGGGACGTGTGTGCGTGTGATTGTTGGGGAGGAGAAATGTGATCAATGTGATCCGTGACTCCGCGTCCCCAGCGGCGGCAGGAGGAAGGCGTGGCGGCCGCGCGGCTGGGCTGTTGCCGGCTTCTCTCGTTAAGGTGGCGGCCGCCCGCTTCCCTTCGCAGCACTGGGAGAAGTGGCGGAAAGACTTCGGATGAGAATGACTGTTTTCCTGTCTGGAGGGCGACGGCTGTTTTAAAATGGTATGTGGCTCTTGGGGGAAGCCTGTTGTTTCCCAATCTTATCTCTGATTGAAGAATTGCGCTGAAGGGTGTGTGCGTAAATTACCTCGGACTTGTTACAGTGCAGTCATAACACGTTCAGTCCTTGAACCGTGTTTTCACAACCTCTTGCTGCTCTGTTAGGGGAATTTATTTTTCCACCTGTCAGTTTGTTGCTTCTAATTATAAGTCGCTTCTATTAGCAACAGCAAAAATCTTTAGATTACCATCCAGTTTGCAAGGAAAGCTTCTGGTTCTGTTGTCAACCTTTGATGTTTCTCTGGTTGACGGCTGGAAAAGTTAGCTGGTAAACCAGTTTGTACTTGTGCTTATGCGTATTTTTTAGTAGTTTGGAGATTGATTTTTTTCTTGTTCTATTTTAGATACTCGCTTGTAAACTCTAGCTTCTGAAGTGGGAGTGCTTTTATTAAGCCATTTCATTTAATTTCAGAGTTTTAATTGCTAGACTTACTAAAAATTTTAAGAGGTGCTCTTTCTGATCGAAGTTTTGATGAAAACTTTTGAGCAGGATGAGTGGGTTTTGTTTTTTTCCCAACTAAAACATTGTAATCCTATATTCTCATTTAAATTTTCAGAAGCTGGGCAAGTCTCACCATATGTTTGATAGATAAGTCTAGATTCTGCTTATGTTTGCAAGTGCAGTGCTAATTTTACACAATGACCAATGATAAGGTTTAGATAGGTCATGATTAAACTTGGTATTTTAAGTAAACAAAATATGACTGACCTTTAATAATACAATTTTGTAGTTTTGTTGATTGTCTTATACCTTAATGCCACTTCTCAGTAATTGAAATTTAACCAACCAAATAAAGTTCTTTATTTTTAAAGTAGCAAATCATTTCTGGTATATTTATGACAGCATTCATAAAGGGTAGGGAAATCTTATTTATGAAATACCATGCTTAACTTGTTTGAGGTTACATTTTTATTTTTTATTTTAAATTTGTGTTAAGGTAGAGAGCTGCTGAAATGTCATTTTTTTTCCTGACATGTCATTGTTTTATGGGAAAACGTGTTCCTTAAATTTTTTTTCTCTCCCTATTCCAGGGAATGTATTATCTAAGGAAAACATTTTGGGGAAAACTTTAGATTAAAATTTTTTAAAAAGGGCTCCGCTTGCCTTTCATGCCTGTTATCCTAGCACTCTGGGAGGCCAATGTGGGAGAGGATTCCTTGAACTCAGCCAGTCTAGACCAGCCTGAGCAAGAGCAAGACCCCATCTCTACTTACAATAGAAAAAATTAGCTAGGTGTTGTTTTAGGTGCCTGTAATCCCAGTTACCCAGGAGGATGAGTCAGGAGGATCACTTGAACCCAGGAGTTTGAGGTTGTTGTGAGCTAGGCAAATGCCCTGGCACTTTGGCCTGGGCAACAGAGACTCTGTCACAAGAACAAAACAAAACAAAAACTTCTTAAAAGTTGAAGTAAAAACAGAAAAATAGCTGGCCGTTGTGGTGGGCGCCTGTAGTCCCAGCTACTCGAGAGGCTGAGGCAAGAGAATCGCCTAAGCCCAGGAGTTGGAGGTTGCTGTGGCACTCTACTGAGGGTGATAAAGTGATACTCTGTCTCTACGAAAAAAAAAAATTTCAAAGATTGAAATAAACTCGAAATCTAGAAAAGAATTGGGCGTTAAATGTTTCAAAGTTATATTTGGACATTACTGGCTATCGTAGCTAAACATACATCTTAGGCTAGCAGATCATAATATAGTAAACCAGTCTTAGTTTATTGTCATAATACTTTTCCATTGAACTAGTAATTTTCTTGCTTGTAAACCAGTCATTGGCTTCTGGGCATGGGGTTTTAGAGTCACATTAAAGTAGATGGTTTTTATGTAAACATGCTTGAAAAGCTGTAGATCATCTTAATATTTAAGATGTTATGTCATGTGATACCATTAAATAGAGTGCAGATTACATGAGTTACTATAGCAAGTATGGCATAGACACATAGGTATTTATATGTAATGCAAGGTATTAAGAGCCTTTTTCCCCCTTACAACTTAAGAAAGCAACAGTCATCAACTTAATTTTTTGATTGAACTTTTGTTTTTAAATATAGTAGAACCTCTTGAAGTTGACCATCTAAGGGACTGTAACAAACATACATCTCTAGATATGGAGGTGGTCAACATAAGGAACTAGACCTTTTGTTCTGATACACACAGGTGATGAATGTTGGGTTGGTGAAAATTAGTTCAACTTGCGGGGTTGGTCAGTGTAGGGAAGTGGTCAACTATGGAGGTTCTACCGTATTCGGTACACAAACACTAAAGGCATATGGAAAGAAAGAAGGGGAAAATGTAAATTTCAGAATGCTGAAATATGGTTTCCTAAAACCTGATTCTCATCCATTTAATGGAATATTTGTTTGCATGTTATTTTGTATTTGAATGTTAGAATGACCTATCTTGGTAACTTTTGGAATTTACTTTGTCAGGTAAGAGAAGTTAACTTATTAAATGCTATTTTCATTTTAGCAGTTCAATATGATGATGAAGTGGACTAATTGCACTATTGGTGGTTAATTCAAAGACATAAAAATGTAGCTTACATTGCACTGTCACATTTGAGTTTGGAGACGAAAAGATGTCATGGTGACATTTAGATTTAAGAATATTCTTTTTTTTTTTTTTTAAGACAGAGCCTCAAGCTGTCACCGTGGGTAGAGTGCCATGGCATAACAGCTCACAGCAACCTCTAACTCCTGGGCTCAAGCGAGTCTCCTGACTCCGCCTCCCAAGTAGCTGGGACTACAGGCGCCTGTCACAAACAAACGCCCAGCTATTTTTTGGTTGCAGCCGTCGTTGTTTGGTGGGCCGGGGCTGGATTCGAACCCGTCAGCTCAGGTGTATGTGGCTGGTGCCTTAGCCACTTGAGCCACAGGCGCTGAGCCAGATTTAAGAATATTCTAAGAAACTTTGAAATTGTCTATATTTAAAAAATTGTTATTTTTATCCCAAAAGTTATCATTCCTGCCTCTTTACTATTAGAGGGCACAAAATATTATTGTTCCCAAAATAAATATTTGTGTTGTAAAATTTCTGGATAGCTATTGTCCTAGTTTTCTAATGTCCAAAGTTGAGACTTCTAATGTGGCCTGTTTAACTTGGAAGTTACTCCTGACGACTAACTACTAGAACTTAGTTAAATGGAGGAATCCATCAAGTGTTTATTTTTTTAAAGATATTCTTCTTCCCCCACAACTTAACTGGGATGTAGTATTATTTCTCTCAGAGAATAAACATAACTTTTAACTTGCTGAAAGCTTTGTCATGGGCAGCCTTTTGTATGTGATACCAAAGTAAGTCTAAAGGAATTATTTAATTTTTTAAAATTTATTTTTATTTTTATTTTTTTTGAGACAGAACCTCAAGCTGTTGCCCTGGGTAGAGTGTTGTGGCATTACAGCTCACAGCAACCTCCAATTCCTGGGCTCAAGCGAGTCTCCTGTCTCTGCCTCCCAAGTAGCTGGGACTATAGGCGCCCATCACAACGCCCGGCCATTTTTTTTTTTTTTGGTTGCAGCTGTCATTGTTGTTTGGCGGGCCCAGGCTGGATTCGAACCCGCCAGCTCAGGTGTACATGGCTGGCACCTTAGCCCGTTGAGCCACAGGCACCGAGCCTAAAGGAATTATTTTAAATGTTCTAAATGGCTTTGGATCCAGCTGCTGAAAAATGTGTATCTTGCCTGTTACCTTGAAACACTTAAGGTAAGTTGAATAAGGGTATATATTTACAGAAGTTTTGAATTAGTGGAGACTTTTAGGATAGAGCACTTTTGTGGCAGACTAAAGGAAGTATAGTTTGCTTCTTTTGGTTGGCTTGGCATAATTAAGAGTGGTTTAGGGGAAAATCAACTTAATATTAGGGTGCTGGTTCTGTAGCTTTGCCATAGCTATTCTTTGAGACTTGATCTTAATCATTGTAGGAGCAAAATAGAATAGATATTTGGAGGATGTATAGTACATATTTATAAATGTTTGTCAAATGAGGCCCTCAGCCTTTTAGCATATCCGGCTGTTCTCAGTTGATACTTAGAACATATGTCACTAAACAAGGCAGCATATTGCTTTGATTCTAAGACATCACTGTTATGCTAGGGACCTAGAGCCTCTGCTCTTACTACTTTTGTGGAAATTAAAGAATTGGATGAATAGTGGCAGTATGTATTGTATTTTTGAGGTAGAATTTGTGGTTTGGGACCGTTAAGTCATTAAAGCAGATTTACTTTGTCTTTTGTGTTTGGCAGTTAATTGCAAGTCAGTATTTTAGAAAGCTGTCTTTTTCCAACAGAAGGTCTTTGAAATGGAACAAACTGAGAACAATACCTTTGTTTGATGTTAAATGTATTTTTTTTTTACCGTGAATGAAATAATTTTTCTAATTTTCTAAAATAAGATAAGGATTTTTTTCTTCCTGTAGGAGATGGAGAGAAGAGCAGTAGGGAGCCAGGCGAGGTAGGGGATGCTGGGCAGTAGAAGGGGAAAGAGCTTGGATTGGGAGACTGAAATATGCTTGGATAATTGGATTTGGGAGACTGAAATATGCTTGATTTTAAATACCTAAGTTGCTGGAGTTCAGAGTTATCTTAGTGAAAAATTATGGTAGTTTTAGGGAAAGATTAAGAATAAGCCAGTGCTGGGGCTGTGCGTGGTGGCTTAAGCCTGTAGTCCTTGCACTCTGGGAGGCCAAGGTGGGCGGATTGCTGAGCTCACAGGTTCAAGACCAACCAAGCAAGAGCGAGACCTTGTCTCTAAAAATAGCTGGGCATTGTGGCAGGTGCCTGTAGTCCTAGCTACTTGGGAGGCTGAGACAAGAGAATCGCTTGAGCCCGAGAGTTTGAGGTTGCCGTGAGTTGTGTCGTCATAGCACTCTATGGAGGGCAACAAGTGAGACTCTGTCTCTAAAAAAAAAAAAAAAAAACAAAAAACAAAATAACCCAGTGACACCTACTTACAATCTTGTGAAGTTATAGCATCCATTTGTCTTCCTTGATTTCAGTGTTTAACATCTTTTCCTCCTCTTGCCTTACTTTTTGTGTCTCTTGTTTCTTCGTTTCTGTAATCTGAAAGACTTTTGCTTGAATGTAGCATTTAGGGAAGCTAAACTTTCTCTACTATTAAAAAAGTCACATTTTCAGGCCCAACCAGAAATCAGAAATGAAGAGAATGGAACATAATATTGCTGTGAAAATGAGTTTGATTTGTAGGATATATTTTTTAGTTTTGGAGATCGTTAAAAGTAAAACTAAGGCTCATACAATACATGAATGTATGCTTTTGAACTAAGCATTAAAACTCAGGTAAATTGTCACACAGTTTCTTTTTTTATTTGAGACAAGGTCTTGTTTGCTCTGTTGCCCAGGCTAGAGTGCATTGCAGCCTTGAACTGGGTTCAGGTGATCTTATACCTTGGGACAATCCTAGCTACTTGGGATATAGATACCCCATTAGCTATGTCTGTAGGCTTGGACCACAACGCCTGGCAAATCTTTATTATATTTTGTAGAAATGAAGTTTTACTGTGTTGCCCAGTTTGGTCTTAAATTCCTAGCCTCAAATGATCCTCCTGGGTCAGCCTCCCAAAGTACTGGGATTTCAGGCATGAGCAATGGCATCCAACTTTCTACTCTTTTTTTAAACAAAAAGATTATACTTAATGCTAACTAGAGATTTAATTTAGGGAAGAGTAATTAAGAAAAGTGTAGTATTTTTCTTACTTGAGCATTACTTCTTTTGTTTTCTTAGGAGATAGGGTCTCACTCTGTTGTCCTAGGCAGGAGTGCATCTGTGAGATCATACCTCTCACTACAGCCTCGAACTCTTGGGCTCAAATGATAACTTCTGTTTCAGCCTTCTAAGTACTAGGACTACAGGTGCCCATCAACTACGCTCAACTGTTTTGTTAATTTTGTAGAGGTACTGTTTTGCCCTATTGCCAAGGCTGGTCTTGAACTCCTGGCCTCAAGCCATCCTTCTGTCTTGGCTTCCCAAAATGTAGATTACTGGTATGACTTACTATACCCAGCCAAGTTCTCCTTTTTTTTAAGGGAAGGATCTAAGTTGTAAAAGAGTAATTTTTTTTTTATATAACTCTTGGTCACACTGAAAATAAAGGATTGGCCAGGCACAGTGGCTTATGCCTGTAATCCTAGCACTTTGGGAGTCCGAAATAGGAGCATTGCTTGGGGCCAGGAGTTCTAGACAGTTCTGAGCTAGAGTGAGATCCCATCTCTACAAAAAAATAGAAATATATATATATTTATTTATTTTTTGAGATAGAGCCTCAAGCTGTCACCCTGGGTAGAGTGCCGTGGCATCACAGCTCACAGCAATCACCAACTCCTGGGCTCAAGTGGTTCTCTTGTCTCAGCCTCCCAAGTAGCCCGGACTACAGGCGCCTGCCACGTCCGTCCGTCTATTTTTTGGTTGCAGCCGTCGTTGTTGTTTGGCAGGCCCGGGCTGGATTTGAACTCGCCAGCTCAGGTGTATGTGGCTGGCGTCTTAGCCGCTTAAGCCACAGGCGCCACCAGACATATATATATATATATATATATATATTTTTTTTTTTTTTTTTTTTTTTTAATAGAGACAGAGTCTCAACTCTGTCGCCCTCAGTAGAGTGCCGTGGTGTCACACAGCTCACGGTAACCTCCAACTCCTGGGCTTAGATGATTCTCTTGCCTCGGCCTCCCGAATAGCTGGGACTACAGGTGCCTGCCACAACGCCTGGCTGTTTATTTTTGTTGTTGTTGTTGTAGTTTGGCTGGGGCTGGGTTTGAACCCGCCACCCTTGGTATATGGGGCCGGCACCCTACCCACTGAGCCACAGGCGCCACCCACAAAAAAATAGAAATATTAACCAGGCATGGTGGCTTGTGCCTGCAGTTTCAGCTCCTCAGGTGGTTGAGGCAGGAGGATCACATGAGCCCAGAAGTTTGAGGTAACGGTGAGCTGTGATGATGCTACTGCACTGTCGCTTGGGCAACAGAGCCAGATCTTGTCTCAAAAAAAACCTTTTTTTTTGTTGTTGTTTTTGGTTAAATTTGGTAGGCATTGAAATAATCAGATGAATAGATCATGACTTACTCCCTTTTAAAAAATTTGGCAACTGTGTATTTTAAATTATATTTGATTACATAGGGATTAAACCAAGAAAATCGTCTTCGTATTTGTTAGAAAATAAAAACTTAGCTATAGTTGACTAGCCAGTTATTTCAAAAATTAAAAATTAAATTAAAAATTAGGGCGGCTCCTGTGGCTCAGTGAGTAGGGTGCTGGCCCCATATACCGAGGGTGGTGGGTTCAAACCCGGCCCTGGCCAAACTGCAACAAAAAAATAGCCGGGCGTTGTGGTGGGCGCCTGTGGGCCCAGTTACTCAGGAGGCTGAGGCAAGAGAATCGCCTAAGCCCAGGAGTTGGAGGTTGCTGTGAGCTGTGTGACGCCACAGCACTCTACCGAGGGCGATAAAGTGAGACTCTGTCTCTACAAAAAAAATTAAATTAAAAAT
>CAUYRH010182679.1:0-18062 GCA_963574655.1 Perodicticus potto
CGCCTGTAGTCCCAGCTACTTGGGAGGCGGAGGCAGGAGGCTCGTTTGAGCCCAGGAATTGGAGGTTGCTGTGAGCTGTGATGCTATGGCACTCTATCCAGGGTGACAGCTTGAGGTTCTGTCTTAAAAAAAAAAAAAAAAAAAATTTAAAAAAAAAAAAAAAAAAAAGAGTAGTGTCTGAAATGGCTATTGTAATTAGCTATTGAAGTTGATTTATTCATTTATGCATTCAGACATTTAATTTGAACAGACATTAATTAGGCTACTGTATGTGTTAGGCACTGTAAAAAGTTCAGATTGAGGTTAGGGATTATGTGTATTGTGGGTGTTAATTGAATTTCTGCCATTAAGAGGGACTTTTTGAGGTACATCATAGTGACTTTTAAATACATTAAAATATTGTTTTTATAGTGCTTAGCAAAATGTGGAATTGGAATGGTTCCTCACCAAAGAGGATTCCTCACTTACCATAATGAGATTGTTAATGCTTGTCCCTTTCAAGTTATTGAAGCTTTAGTAAGCCTGAGCTTCTTGGCAAGGGTAATACAATTCAGTAAAGGTCACAGGGGCAGGTGTACTCAGAGTTACATAAAGTATCACTGTTTTCAGGTTAGTTTTCAACATTTGCCCTTGAATATATTTTCAGGTGGTAATAATTTGTTGACCTAATGAAATAATTAAACCCATTACTAGTAAGATTATGTTAAAGTTACTGTTGGTAGGACACATCTTGAGGAAAACTTTGAAAAATGCTCAGTATAAGTTATTACTTTAAGTTCTACTTTTATGCCCTATATGGTGGCTTATGCCTGTAATCCCAGCATTCTGAGAGGCTGAGGTGGGTGGATTGCCCAAGCTTACAAGTTCCACACCAGCCTGAGCTAGAGGGAGACCCCGTCTCTTGAAAAAAAAAAAAAAAAATAGCCGGGCGTTGTGGTGGGTGCCTGTAGTCCAGCTACTTGGGAGGCTGAGGCAAGAGGATCTCTTGAGCCCAAGAGTCTGAGGTTACTGTGAGCTATGATGCCATGGTACTACTCTACCAGGGGTGACAAAGTGAGGCTTTCCCCCCACCCCACAAAAAGTTCTACTTTTACTTTAAGAGTGTTATTTTCTTTAAAGGAGCCCTTCCTAAGGCATATCCTGATAATCATCTCAGTCAGGTGGATGTAAATGAATTATTTTCAAAACTGCTAAAAACAGGAATTCTCAAATTGTCTCAGCCTGATTCAGTGACAACACGTAAGTATGATCTTACACTTCATGTACACAAAGTTTCATTGAATTTTAGAGATGTATAGTGTGATATAATGATTTTGTGATAAAGGTCCTTAGAATAATTAAATTCTTAGATATACTTTTTATTTTTGAAAGTGGGTTATGATGAAATTCTTTCAGATTTTCTAAGATTGAACTGTTACTCTTATAGTGAACATTTGTTTCAGTTAATGAACATTGTTGTATATATATAGTTATTGGACATTGATTTAACTTTTGAAAATAATTTGAATATTGCTAAAAAAACTTTCATGAAGATTGACTTTTAAGAGATCAGAACTAACAACATCACATATCAAAATATAAAATTATATTAGGTTCCTTAGCAAAAAAACTTCAGATTAGAAGCACTAAATAGACTAGGTAGCCTTCTTTATATGCTTATAATACTATACTGATCCTCTATGAAGAGTACATGGAGAATGGTATTGAGAAATTTGTATGTCTCTCTTCTCAATTGAAGAAGTAAATGAAGTTGCTGCTCAGCCTCCCCCTGAAGAAGAAGAAGATCAAAATGAAGATCAAGATGTTCCAGATCTTACTAATTTTACAATTGAAGAATTAAAACAGTATGTAATCTAATTTTAATAACAGTGGATATTGGCACTATTAGTGCTATTTCATTTTATTCTCTTTTTTTGTGTGTGTGAGACAAGAGTCTCAAGCTGTCCTCCTGGGTAGAGTGCCATGGTGTCATAGCTCATAGCAACCTCCACTCTTGGGCTCAAGCGATCCTCTTGCTTCAGTTTTTCTATTTTTAGTAGAGATGGGAGTCTCTCTTTTGCTCAGGCTGTTCTTGAACACCTGAGCTCAGGCAATTCACCCACTTCGGCCTCCCAGAGTGCTAGGATTACAGGTGTGAGTCACTGAGCCTGGTGTCTCTTTTTTTTTTTTTAATGTAGTAAAACATATATATAACATAATCTTTGGGTAGCCTATTTTTAAATTTCTTTTTAAAATATGTATGTTGCACAAGTACTTAGGCCAAAAGTCCACCCTTGAATTTTCATTTTTTATTTTTTTATTTTTTAATAAATCATAGCTGTGTACATTAAGGCAACTGAATTTTCATTTCTATATGTGTGGTTGGTACAGAAAATACAGGGAATTTAAGTACCAGGTATTGATAATTTGTTCATATGTTGCTCTGTATTTTCATTTTTAACATTATTTTTTCTATATTGATATTCTTATACTTTTGACGTTTAGAAATGAGACTTTTATAGTCCAGTAAAAAAAAAAATGTTTGATGTTTGACAAGGTTTTTACTCTGTTGCTTTGTGGGTAGGTAGAGTGTAGTGGTATCATCATAGCTCCCTACAACCTCAAACACCTGGGCTCAAGTGATCCCCTGCCTCAGCCTCCTGGGAAGTGGGGATTATAGGCTTGCACTATCACACCCTGCTAATTTTTCTGTTTTTGGAACAGACAGGGTCTCACTTTTGCGTAGGCTGGCCTCACACTCCTGGCTTGACGTGATCCTCTTCGAGTGATAGGATTATGGGCATGAGCCATTGCACCTGGCCTGTATTGCTTGTATTACTTATCTAAAAATAGTTTTAAAGCTGTTTTCTAATATATGGATTCATTATATCCTTGTGAATACTTTATTAAAAAACACATAAGTTTCACTCTCTTAAAATCAGTATTCTTTTTTTTTTTTTTGTAGAGACAGAGTCTCACTTTATCGCCCTCAGTAGAGTGCCGTGGCGTCACACAGCTCACAGCAACCTCCAACTCCTGGTCTTAGGTGATTCTCTTGCCTCAGCTTCCCAAGTAGCTGGGAATACAGGCGCCCGCCACAACGCCCCAGCTATTTTTCTGTTTTGCAGTTCGGCTGAGGCCGGGTTTGAACCCATCACCTTCAGTATATGGGGCCGGCACCCTATTCGTTGAGCCATAGGCACCGCCCAGTATTCTTTTTTTCAAAGTAATAATTGCACATAGTTAAAGACTTAATCATAGGTGACTTCTCTTTCTCCTGCTACTACTCTTCACCCAACTGTCCCCCAAAGGCAACCATTTTTAAAAAACTCATTTTCTGGCATTTATGTCTTTATTTCTTCAAATATGCATTATTTTTCTGCTTTTTGATTTACTATGTGTACATAAACTCTTTTGACTTTCTGAAAGTGACAGGTTAGATCTCAATGTTCTACTAACACCATATAGTTACAAAACTATATTAAATCATTATTCAATATTAATATGTGATTATTTAGTTTGCTTTAATGCAAAGTATCAGTGTTCTATACTTCGCTTTATTCTATTTTTTTCTCTCTTGGTGTTAATAGCTGCTCTTTATTTACTTGGTCAGTATGCCTCTTTCTTCCTAAATAGGAAGCACAGAATTTTAAGAAACTGATTATTGCTGACCACAGTTTCACAGTGTCTTTTAATTTTTCCTTTTAGTTATCCATGTTATTAATATTATATCTCATATACCTTTTTTTAAAAAACTGTTTTTTGGACCAAACTAGAGGAGTTGAATTATTCAAAACTCCAAAGATCTAGAAAGGTAAAAGAAATGTCCTTCTCAATATTGACCCCAAGCTAAGCCTAGGCCAACTGTTGCCTTGTTAGCTAGCATAGGATCATTCCATTTTTAGCTAAAAGGAAAAAAGTGGGTTAAGCCTTATCATTAAGAAGATAAGCTCCATGTTCAAAAAGTCAACAAAAGATAAGGTAAAGAGTCAGTGACACAATATTGATCTTTGACTACTGTTTCACCTAGCCCTTGGTTTCATAAAAATATGGAAAATGGAAAATATTTGTAATTGGCTTCTTTAAAGGGCACTAATTCATGTTATGTTATCAACACTAAAGGTTATTTCTTTTTTCAAAATAGACGCTATGATAGTGTTATAAATCGACTGTATACTGGTATTCAGTGTTACTCTTGTGGAATGAGGTTTACAACATCACAGACAGACGTATATGCAGATCACTTGGACTGGCATTATCGGCAAAATAGAACAGAAAAAGATGTTAGCAGAAAAGTCACTCATAGACGTTGGTACTACAGTTTAACAGTAAGTAAGCGATATGCCTCTGTACTGTATTTTAGGCCTAAATTATATTATTCTAGAAGTTTATTAGTGTAAGTAATTCCTGAAAGCTACCATGTAAATTTTTCTGAAAAAATTTGGGCCCTGGAAAATAGTAGGTTTTTAAAAAAGGAATTTGGGAGAGCAAGTATTTTGTTTTTTGTTGAGATCAGAGTACTGCACAAGCTTGTTCTAGCTTTAAAATTCCAAGATTTTGTGACTGAATTATTTTATTTTGTAAAAAGTTGTACTTGGAGTTTATCTTGTTTAAATTAGTAGTTGTAACTCTAGAGATGATGAAAATTAACATTAAGATCTTAATTGTTGGCTTGGTGCCTGTGGCTCAAGCGGCTAAGGCACCAGCCACATACACCTGAGCTGGCAGGTTCGAATCCAGCCCAGGCCCGCCAAACAACAATGCCGGTTGCAACCAAAAAATAGCCAGGTGTTGTGGTAGGCGCCTGTAGTCCCAGCTACTTGGGAGGCGGAGGCAGGACAATCGCTTGAGCCCAGGAGTTGGAGGCTGCTGTGAGCTGTGATGCCACAGCACTCTACCCAGGGTGACAGCTTGAGGTTCTGTCTCAAAAAAAAAAAAATTTTTTTTTTTAAATTGTTCATTAGTTGCTATATGTTATCTAGTGGGCTCAAAGAGAAAGTGTAATTTTAAATAACAGTGCATATTGTAGCAGAATGTATGCTTACCTTTTAATGGCATTAGGTTGGAGACATGCTGTAAAAGTTTAGAAATAAATGGAAATACTATATTTAAATCAATTTTTTGTAAGGACTGGATAGAATTTGAGGAAATAGCTGATCTGGAAGAACGTGCAAAGAGCCAGTTTTTTGAAAAAGTACATGAGGAAGTTGTGCTCAAAACTCAGGAGGCTGCTAAGGAAAAGGAGTTCCAAAGTGTACCTGCTGGACCAGCTGGAGCAGTTGAGGTAAGAGAAGAATGTTTAAATTTTATTTATTTGGGAGTATCCCTCACTTCCTTTAAGTCAGGAACACTTCTGGAGTGGTAAACGTATCACTTTATTTAGATCCCTTTTTTTAACGATAAGGTTTCTTGCAAGGTCTCCTTGAAGTTTACTCTTGGAATCTGGCTTTGAGTTTCTTAACTAATGTAGAAAATATCACTGACCAATAGCAGTGATATGTGTAATTACTATTATTACCTGGAAGATTGACAGAATCCTTGAAACTTATTTTCTATCTGTATTTTATATTGGACATTACTTCAATCTTAACACTCTTAATTTACTTCCGCTTAACTAAATGTTTACATATTTTTACTTTAATGGGTTTCAATGTATTTATTCTATTATATAAATTTTATTTTATATGATTGTCTTTTAGAGTTGTGAAATCTGTCAAGAACAATTTGAACAATACTGGGATGAAGAAGAGGAGGAATGGCATTTAAAAAACGCTATTAGAGTAGATGGAAAGGTAATTTTCAGCTTTTATAAGGAAGTATTAAGAGTAATATATTTTCGTTGTGGTAGCTCATTATTTTGAAAGAAGGAGGTTATTTTTTGGCCTTAATAAAAAAGTATGGGACCTTAGAGTCGTAAGGAATCTTTACAATCATCTGGTTCTATACTTACTTTACACAGGACGTTACATGATTAGTTAATGCTAGACCCAGGACTAGTCTTCTGAATCTAGTTAGTTCTGCCTAACCACACTATTTTGATTGCACATTTGTTTCATCATCAAAACTATACTGTCTTGAAAACGAACCATGTTGTGCCAACCAAGTTTAAAGATAAATCAGTATTTTAGATTTCTGGGTGACAATGAAAATTATGGCTTTATTTATTTTTGTGACCAAATGATTTTGTCACGTTTCCAAAGACAGCTATCTTTTGGTTGAAATTTAAAAGAAAGATCTTATCAGAATAGCCTATTAGAAATGAATGTGCCTATATTTACTTTTTTTTTCCTTCTTGCTTCAGATTTATCATCCATCATGTTATGAAGATTATCAAAATGTAAGTTTTTGTTAATTGTGTTTGTTCTCATTAATGACCTTTACCTTTCAGTTATTTTTTGCATGAGAGAAATTTTGTTATTTTAATAATTGTTAATATGTTGAGCTGTTTTTATGTACTGATGTAGCATTTAGGTTTACTAAATATTGGTGCTAGATTGATAGGATTTGATATATATCAACATACCATTTTTTGTAATATGCAAAGAATTTAAACTCTGAAATTTTTGTGTCATTCCTTCAATTTTTTATTCACTTGAATTTTGATGTTTTTTACTAGACCCCTAGGCCCAGGGAAATACAGGGAAAACTGAAGATGAGAAAGATCATTCATGGAAATAGGTTTCTAGAGCTATGGGTAGCATTTACCGCTCTATTTTTCTTATATTTAGCTATCTGGGCATGGGGACTCAGCCTGCCAGGGATCTGTAGGCTCCCGTTCTCTCCTTGCCTCTTCAAGAAAGAAAATTAAAACAGATTTAGCCATTTAATATAAGTGTAATTTTTAAATGCTCACATGTAAAATTAAAAAGGACACAGTCTGTTTCCTGGCCTTAAAAATTCAAATTGTTGCATTTTTTGTAACATTACTATTTTTTAAACCAAATAATGGAATAAGTTAACTTTAAAACTGAGTTCAGGAGGCAGTTTAGAAGGTATGTTCAGATTATCAAGACTAGAGTTTAGGGCAGCGCCTGTGGGTCAAGGAGTTAGGGCGCCGGCCCCAGCCAAAAAAAAAACAAAAAAAACCCTACTACAGTTAGTAGGATGGTTTGTGGGGACTTTTTTTTTTTTGATCTGAGTCTCACTTTGTTAACTTTGGTAGAGTGCCTATGGTGTCATAGCTTACAGCAAACTCAAACTTTAGGGCTCCAACAATCCTCTTTCCTCTGCCTTCTGACTAGCTGGGACCCCAGGTGCCTGTCACAATGTCTGGCTTTTTTAGAGATGGAATCTCCCTCTTGGTCAGACTGGTCTCTAACTCCTGAGCTTTAAGCCTTGGCTTTCCAGAGTGCTAGGATTACAGGAATGAGCCCTTCTACCCGGCTCTGTTTGTGGGGACTTAAAATATCCTCAGAATATTTGAAATTAGGATAGTGACCAAAATACTAGGATATATGAGGGGTTATCATCTATTTGGGATTAAATGTAGAAGCATATCTAATCTACATTTTTTTGCTGTATATCTGTCACAGCTTAGCTGTTACTGCTAGCTCATTGCTGAGTACCTTATGAATTATTTGATTGCCTTTATGCTATGTTTGTGGGAAGCAGGTATTTCAGTTGCATTTGGTATGTATGTTTCTTCTATACAAGGGTCTTATAAAACCAGATGTCATTAAATGTGATACTTTTGAACTTTCCTCAGTATTTATAGGGCCTTTTCATTTTGTAGACATCTTCATTTGATTGTACACCATCTCCCAGCAAGACACCGGTTGAAAACCCTTTGAACATTATGTTGAACATTGTCAAAAACGAATTGCAGGAACCTTGTGAAAGTCCTAAAGTTAAGGAGGAACAAATTGATACCCCACCAGCTTGTACAGAGGAAAGCTTAACAACACCCACTGAAATTAAAACTGAAAATGATAGTTGAGTCAGTCTAAATAAAATGAGAAAGGTATGTTTTTCTTTTTTTAAAAAAGCTGCTGTTGAATCTAGAAGGTGAAGAATTTTTTTATGTATATATAGACATATCTATATAACTGTCTAGCTGAGGCAGGGCCTTCAGCTATCATTTGGTTAATAAATACATTTTAGTATTTGCATTTCCTACTGCCTGCACAGTTTCAGGTGCTTGTTGTGTGAAAGTTCTGTAGATGTGTGCAAATTTAACAAAATGAAATTGTATGTGTAAAAAATGTAAGATTTTTCACTTGTGAAACTGTAAATTATAAATAAAAAATATTTTTGCTATCCATGGAGTGTAATATTTATGCACACCATCAAATAAAGACAGTGTTTCTGTACTTTTTATTGGGTAAAAATGGAATTGAACAGCAACCTCCATGTAAGATTTTTTTTTTTTGAGTAGCTTCCTATGATTAAAGCAGCAAAGTCTGAAGTTAGTTTTATCCTTCAAAAAGGGGTTGTGAGAGCACTGCAGGACTTTTCTCAAATAGAAAAGTCAGATTTGAAAATTTTTAAAAAAACAATAGGACATATTTGCATATATATACATATATATCTAGCTATAGAGAACCATCCAGATGTTCATGTTTGGAAAGTATCTAATGAAGCAACTTTTATTCTTGAACTTGGACACTGATGCCATCAAACAATTAACAAATATATTTAAATACTAAAGGTGATTTTTTTTTTTTTTAAGTCATTTTTCAAATTGTCAAGTGATTTAAAGCAGATGAACATATTTCTATTTTAAGTTACAGGGGAATCTGTAAGAATGTTCATTTGAAACATGGTTAACCTTTTTTCCTTTGTTGGTTTTGACTTAATTAGATGGATACCATGAGATGTTAATATTCATACATGTAATAAATAGAATGATGAAGAAACTGTTTGTATTTCTTTATTTCTTGAATGGCTTTAAAATCTGAACGTCTTACTCGTCTCTGTTCTTTAAAATGTGAATATGGTACCTGCTACGAGCCAGTCACTCTGAGACAATCTTTTCTGCCATTTATTGAAGATGGATATAGAAAACCCTGAGTTTTATTAAGCATTTACTATGTGGTTGGCACTAGCAGACTTTCAGCATAAATTTTAACTAGTACTCACATCTTTTGCTGGTACTGGCACCCCCAGTTTATAGTGGAAATTAAACCACCCCCTGGGCTCAGGCCTGTGGCTGAAGTGGCTAGGTGCCAGCCACATAACACTTGAGCTGGCGGGTTCGAATCCAGCCCAGGCTGCCGAACAATGATGGCTGCAACCAAAAAATAGTGGGGCGTTGTGGTGGGCACCTGTAGTCCCAGCTACTTGGGAGGTGGAGGCAGGAGGCTCACTTGAGCCCAGGAGTTGGAGGTTGCTGTGAGCTATGATGCCACAGCACTCTACCTAGGGTGACAGCTTGAGGTTCTGTCTCAAAAAGAAAAAAATAAAACCACCCCCTCAAGTAAAATTGTGTTAAGAATTCAAACCTGAGGCTGGGTGCTATGGCTCACGCCCGTAATCCTAACACTTTCTGGGAGGCAAAGTGATTGCCTGAGCTCCGGAGTTTGAAACCAGTCTGAGCAAAAGACACCATTTCTAAAAATAGCTGGGCATTGTGGCAGGCACTTGTAGTTGCCTCAGGCTGAGGCAAGAAGATCACTTGAGCCCAAGGGTTGGAAGTTGCTCTGAGCTATGACACTATGGCGCTCTACCAAGGGAGAGTGTCTCAACTCCCTGCCAAAAAAGAATTTAAAACTAGCTGTCTCACTTCATTCCATACTATTTCTGCATTTAAAAAAAAAAAAGATACAAGACATATGCCAGATAGAAACACACCAAACTGCCTGAAGGTGGGTTAAGAAAGGACTCCACTCCTAGTGGAGTATTGATGGGAAGGTTTATCTATGGAGAATGACAGCAAATGTCAAAAGCCTCAAACACTTCATGTGTTTTCAGCAATTTGTTTTTATATGACTAATACTTGGTAATTCTGAATAGATTATGAAGTCTATATTACGCTGATGACTGGGACAGCCACTAGAAATTTTAAACAACAGTAAAATCCTATCTGCATCTAAGTATTTTTTTGTTTTAAAAAATCAAGTGAATAAATTTTTCAAGAAGTCATCATGTGCTGCAGAGAGGTCAGTAAGAAAAATAGTGTTGCTGGGCATGGTGGCTCACGCCTAGCACTTTGGGAGGCCAAGACGAGTGGATTGCTTGAGCTCATAGGTTTGAGGCCAGCCTGAGCAAGAGAGAGACCCCAGTCTCTAAAAAATAGCCAGGTGTTATGGCGCATGCGTGTAGTCCCAGCTACTTGGGAGGCTGAGGAAGGAAGGATCACTTGAGCCCAAGAGTTTGAGGTTGCTGTGAGCTATGATGTCACAGCACTCTTCTGAGGGGGACAAAGTCAGATTCTGTCTCAACCTTCCCCCACACCCCCCAAAAAACCTGGTGTCCTCTAGGTTTAAAAAAAATTATATGATAATTGAACTTATAAATGTATATCAACACTGCCACATAAGAATCACCAAGGTCTTTGAATCCAAAAATGCAGGCAGAACTTACTGTTTTATGTTTTTCTGGGGAGACTACCTGTAGCTTTTTATCACATGCTTAACATGCAATGTTCAAAAGGAAGGGATAGTTTCCTGGGGAATAAAGAGACTGATGGGAGTAAGGGGATAGAAGCATTAAAGAAAGGTAATAAAAGGAGAACAAGCGAAGGGGGTAAAATGTTAAGGGATAGGTAATCCAAAAATTAAAAAGTCAAGAAAATATGGTAAGATTCATTTTAAGAAATATTCTCTGTTGATCCATGAACAGCTGGGTGCTACCTCCTGGTGCAATGGGTATTGTGTGAGAAGTAACAACATTAAAAGCTGTTATGAAATTTAACTGTAGAGATTAAATTATAGTTAGAATGAGACAAGTAGACATCAGCATATATATGTTAAAAGGAGCTCTGTGGAGACAAAGGGTCAAGATGGAGAAGTTTCAGAGCTGGAATACAGCAGTACCAATGGCACAGGAGGATTGACTGGAATTGAAAGTTCAATTCTTATTTTTTGAGGTAAGAGGCCAGAGGCGGATGTAGAAAGAGTCACATGTAATTGATTCCTATCCTGGGACATCTCTAATTTTAACAAGTTCCTGTTTAATTTCAATGAACAGCCAGATTAGGTGACTAATCTAAAAATCAACTTCAACTTTTGACCTTAAAAGATGACAAAATAATAGTCAACAGGTAGCGCTGGAAGCTAGAACTAGTAATTAACACTGTAAAACACAGCAAGGAAAGCTGAAGGAAACTCTATAGAAGATAGAACATTGTCTTTTGAATGGAGAGGTGAAGACTGTAAGAACAAAGATTATGTAATTCCTAAAATCTAGAGATTTCATTAAGTTTCTAAGTTTTTCTCTTTTGAAACAGGATCTTGCTATGTTGCCTAGGATGGTTTTGAACTCCTGGGCTCAAGCTATCCTTGTCTCAGCTGAGAGGCTAAAATTACAGGCACATGGAACCATCCCTGGCTAAAATTTTATTAATTTTGTACCCTTTTGGTTTTCAAAATAATAAAACTTTCAATTTGATGTTATAGGAAATATAAACCGATCTCATTGTTATTCACCCAAACATAAGCTTTGGGAAAAATAAAGAAGACTAAATTATATATAATTAAAAAAAAAATTCTCATGTAATAGCTTAGCCTAAAAAGAGAATTCTATATTCTAGTTATGTTCTTCTATATGGCTGAGGTTACATATTGTTTAGCACCAAGTAAGAACCCTAACAAAGGTTTATACAAAATATTCAGGAACATCTAGGAGGCATTTTAACAAGCCTGCAAGCAGAAAGATCTAACTGTGGAGGTAGAAATGGTGGAAAACCAAGAGGCTACTGTGAAGAGAAGTCTAAACTTTCTGTAGAAGTGGAAGTTCTTTCTCAATCCTAAATGAGGTTAGCTTCTACAGTTAATGAGCACTTTGTTGAGCAAGTGGAGAAGAGCAGGTAAATAAGAAAAAGCCATGGGATACCCCAGTGAGGATTTTGGGGTGGACACCAAAGGGAGAGCTAGAATGGTTGGGAAACAAGAGAACAGGGCACATGGGCAAAAGAGAGTAACCAAAACCCACTTACTCTTTTTTAGCCTGGGCACCCGGCTTCCTCCTCTGAAATTAGATGAAAAGGGTTGGTTTGGCTCGGTGCCTGTGGGTCAATGGGCTAAGGTGACAGCCACGTATACTTGAGCTGGTGGGTTTGAATCCAGCCTGGGCCCGCCAAACAATGACGGATGCAACCAGAAAAAAAAAAAAAAAAAGGCCGGCTTGGCGCCTGTGGCTCAACGGGCTGAGGAGCCAGCCATGTACACCTGAGCAGGCGGGTTGGAATCCAGTCCGGGCCCGCCAAACAACAATGACCGCTGCAACCCCAAAATGGCCGGGCGTTGTGGCGGGCGCCTGTGGTCCCAGCTACTTGGGAGGCAGAGGCAGGAGACTCGCTTTAGCCCAGGAATTGGAGTTTGCTGTGAGCTGTGATGCCACTGCACTCTACCAAGGGTGACAGCTTGAGGCTCTGTCTCAAAAAAAAAAGGGTTGGTTTATGGGGGATATCTGGCTTTATCACCCCACTTGAGAAAAACTGAAGTAAGGATGAAGGATTAGCCAATTTCAGTAATTGTAAACATAGCCACCTACTCATGAAGGGTTCCGATTTCCTGGAATGATGAGATGCCCACTCCAGCATCTGTGTTCTGAACGTTGTTTCAGCTGAGAAACTTCCTCCATAGTCACTTACCTTGAAATCTTGTGCAATCTTAGTTTTGAATCTCAACTATATTAAAACTACTCTATGTATCATCAATGACCCTGTGCTAAAAACCATTGTGCTTTTCTTAGTCTCTTCATCTCTCCTGGACTACATACTCTTCCTTAAAACTATCCTCTTTTGCCTTATTCAACACTACAAGTTCTTCTGGGCTTCTATATTTTTATTTATAAAGGATTACAACATTTTTTGAACCATATGCTAGTATAAAGTCTTCTTTCACACCCTCTGTTACTTGTTTTATATAATAATCACCGAGGCAACAATTCGGTATAGATCTTTTCCAAATTTAAAAAGAAATTATAAGTAATTTTTAAAAAATGAGATCACCTACTGTTTTGTACGTCATTGCCTGTGTCTTACAACCTTTTCCATATTGGTTAATGTATATAGATCAACATTCCTACCACTGTGTAATATTTTGTATTATAGATGTAGAATAATTTAGCTATTCTTTTACTGACATTCAAATTTCTAATTATCTTTACAAAATGCTATGATGACTATTACAGTGCATCCATCTGAGCAAGTCATATTGAAGACCTACAACCATATAGTTGATTCATGAGTAATATATATTTTAACAGGATTAGCATTGTTAGGAGTTGTTAGCTTCATAGTTAGGAAACACTCCATCTTTCTCTATGCTTTCTCCCTGGTGACATCTGTGGAAGACAGACTACCTCAGGACATTTTTTTTTCTTTTTATTTTTTTTTGAGACAAAGTCTCACTCTCTTGCTTGGGCTTGAGTGTACCGGCATCATCATAGATCACTGCAACCTCAAATGCCTGGGGTTTTGATAGACAGAAGAAAGATAAATAGGAAAAAGTTAGCCAGGTTAGCCAGGATTCCTACCTCAGCCTCCAGAGTAGCTGGGACTACAGGCACATGCCACTATACCTGGCTAACTTTTTTCTATTTTTAGAGATGGGGTCTCGCTCTTGCTCAGGCTGGTCTCCACCCCTGGGCTCAAGCAATCCTCCCGTCTTGGCCTCTCAATGCTAGGATTACAGGTATGAGTCACCATGCCTGCCTAGGACATTCTTTTCTAATTATCAACTTATTAAGGTTTTCCACCTCTTGAATCAATTTTTTGAAATCTGTATTTTCCAAGTCAATTTTAAGATTGTTTATAAAAGTTGATTATCCTAGATCTGAAAATCCAAGATCCTAAATGCTTCAAAATGTGAAACTTTTTGAGTGCTGATATGATGTTACAAGTGGAAAATTCTACACATAAGCGTACTTAATGAAACTTTGTTTCATGCACAAAATAATTTAAAATACTACATAAAATTACCTTTAGGCTATGCATGTAAGATATATATAAAACAAATGAATTTTATGTATATGCAAACATTGCAAAATCCAAAAAAAATCTGAAATTTGAAACACTTCTGTTTCCAATCATTTCAGATAAGGGATACTCAACCTGTATAAGGTTACACAAAATAATTCACTTCTAATTTTTCAAAGTCTCTATATTTAGGTTCTCCTTGTTTCCAACAATGTTTTCTCTCCTTTTCTTTCTCAGATTTGCTGAGCATCTACTTACTGTTCTTTTCAAACATCAGCTATTACCATGACCAATTTTATTTTCTATTTCCTTAATTTTAAATTCTTTTATTTTGGAATATTCTACTTTTTCTGCTTGTCTGTTGTTTCTGTTTCTTTTTCTGATGCTTCTTGCCATATGTGTATACTTTAAGGATTTTCCATGTGCTGCCTCATTCCCTGAGCTTATCCATTCCATACGGCATAGCAAAAAATAAAGTCTTTACCATTATTATATGAGTGTAAGTGGCTACAAAGACTGTATTAACGTGGAGTCATAGTAGGTTCCAATTCCTTAACTCCTACTTATGTGATCGTGGTCAAATCTGAGCTGTTTCTTTATCTGTAAAAAAAAAAAAAATTAACAATACAGATCAAGTTTGAAACTATTTGCAAATCACGTAGCACAGAAGCCAGTCTACATTAATAATTCAATAAATATCTAGGACATAGGGCCTCATTGCCCCATTTCTAAAAAGGAGGGGATTGGGATGACTAATCCTAAATTCTCTTCTAACAGTTAAAAACTTTATTTTCAGCTATTCTAGATGTTAGGAATCTCAAGATGAATAAGTTACAGTCCCTACCTTTTAGGAGCTCAGAGTCCTGGGGAGGTGGGGGTGGAGAAAAGTTATTAAATAGATAATTACGATACAATAACTAATCTAATAAAGGCTGTGGAAATTCAGAGACTTTGAGGTACATGTCTAGCAAAATTAAGACCTAGGTTAGAATCCTTTCAGGTGTATCCTCAGGCAACTTTTTTGTGCCTTATTTCACTATCTGGATAAAGGAAAAATAATACTTATTCTGGCAAATTATAATGAGAAATAAATAAGAAAACTAATATAAAGCACTTAGTACAGTGCCAGACTTACAAACTTAATAAATGGTAGTTATTAATATTACAAAAGACCATGGAAGTTAAAGGTAATTTACTGTACCTCAAGAGAGGAGAGGTAGGGTCAAGAGAATTTCTCGACTGTGTTCACAGAACAAAAATAGGAGGAGGGAAGGGTTCCTGATAAGAGGAACAGCATACACAAAGGCAGAGATATGAAAAAGTATGTTTCCAAGACCCCAATTCATTATTACTTAAGGGAAAAGATAATAAATGGCAAGGCGACATGGACAAAACGGACTGGGCGGGAAATCAAGGTGGGTGCTCTTGAAGGGTAAGGAATTCTTACCACTTTATGTATTCCCAGCTTCTAGTACAAAACCTGACTCATGTTTGGAACATATACGAGTGGAAGAATTCATTCATAATGTTAAAATGAAAAGATGTCGGCCAAACTGCTTAAAGTATACATGTTAGAGTGAAAAGTACGTTGGATTGGAGGTCAAGAGCAGTCTTTTGACTGATGGCCTGTACTTTTTGATACTAGCCTTACAACTTACCTGCTACTTGGCTTCACTGATATCTTGAGCCTATAAAACGGGATGACACCTAACAAGCAATTATCAAAGAGCCTGGCACTAGTACTCAATAATGACAGCGGCAGAAGCTGCTAACTTCTCCTTTAGGTCTTTTTACCACACTTGTGAAATGACAGGGTAGGAACAGATTTACTTTCATCCAGTACTGAAAAAGTATACTAGGTTTGCTCAAGGACGAAAAGGCCCCGCCCGGCCCGCGCCACACAGGTCACCTACGCAGACTGCAGTCCTGAGGCCTCCACTTGGGTCGCTGAGGGATGGAGGGCGCGATCGATGACAGGCCATTCCAGAGACGGGCCTAGGTAGGCTCATGTGAGACTGAGAAGAATTTCACCGAAAACCAGTCCACACCAGCGCCCGGTAACTCTAGAAGGGAAAGCTGGAAAAAGGTGAAAGGAAGGAAGCCGGAACTGACGCGCGCCTGGAGGAAGAGGAAATGACCTCAGCACGCCGGAAGTTTACTGGTTTCCAAGGTGACGGCTCCACCGCCCCTGTAGCCAGGTGGCAAGAGTCGGGAGGCTGGAAAGCGACTCCGATAGGGTTCCTGCTGAAGGCGGCGGCCGCCACAGCAACTCGCGGCAAGGAGCAAACGAAGACGGCGGCCGCCGCACTGGCCACCCCGTATGGACGGTAAACCGCCGAGACGGCCATCGCGACGCTGAGTCAAGGGAAAGAGAAGGTGAAGACGGCGACCGCTGCTCCAAATTCCCTGCGGGAAGAGTAAGTGAAGACGCCGGTTTCTCCCACAGTGACTCGAGAAGAGTCAGTGAGGACGTAGGCCACCATTGCAGTGTCTCTCGGGAGAGAGTTAGGGGCGACACTGGCCACAGTCACAGCAGCTCTTGGGAGAGAGTAAGGGGAGATCGCAGCTTCCGCAGCAGTGACGTGAATTTAAGTAGAATCGGTAGCAACCAAACTGGCGACTCTGGGGGAACAGTCAGAGAAAATCGTGGCCTCTGCCTCACTGATACTTGGGAGGAAGTCGGAGAAGTCTGGGGCCCCCGAACCAGTGGCTGTGGGGAGAGAGTAAGTGACGACCGCAGTCGCCGCCTCAGTGGCTTTTGGGAGGGAGCAAGTGTCGACGGCGGCCACAGCCTCAGTTCTTGGGAGGGAGTAAGTGAAGACTGCGGCTACGCAGCCAGCGACTCCTCTGGAGTGAGCGTCGGTGAAGACTCCGGCCGCCGTCTCAGTGGCTTCTGGGAGAGAGTAAGTGAAGACGAAGCTTCCCGCTTCAGGACCTCCTTGGAGAGAGCAAGGGAGCACCTTGGCCCCCGTCCTAGCGACGACCCCGAAGAGGGCCACTACCGCCCCAGGGGATGGGCGAGAGCAAGTGAAGACCGCCGCAGCAGCAGGGGCTTGGGCTCAACTCCTCCCCAGAGACGGAGAGGCTGCACCATGCCCGGGGTGGCCAATTCAGGCCCCTCTAGTTCCTCTAGGGAGGCTGCAAACCCGTGTGAGTCAGACTATTTTATTGGCCCTTAGCCCTGCCATACTGCTTTTCTCACTTTAGGCCACAGCAGCCTTAGCCTTTTCTGGCATTTCCCTTTCTCAGTTGTAACTCCTCCTTAAAACGCCTTAATTTTCATAGACTGGACATGCACCACATGTATCAGTACAGTAGGCCTCGTTCCTTATGTTGACCTCTGTATGTTGACTAGTTTGTTATAGACCCTTGGATGGTCAGCTTACAGGGGTTCTACTGTACATAAGAAGTAGTAAAAGGCTGCACAAGTTATTTGCCAGAAGTGTTGGTGAGTTGCTTTCAAAACAACTTGAGTTTTGCAATTATGCCTTTTTCTGGGTTGTTTTGTTTAGGGAATGTTCCAGCTGAACTGTTTACTCCTTCTTTCTTCTCTAGTAACTGTGTTCGTGCTTAGATACCTTTATTTGTCTTTGGTTCACAATACATGTTAAGATGTTTCACATTATGGTGGGCCTGAAAAGGTATTCTAGATGTTTAGAACATTCACTTATAAAATATAAAACACTAAGAGCATATGAATTAAAGATTATGACCTTGGCTGGGCAAGGTGGCTCACACCCATAATCTTAGCACTCTGGGAGGCCAAGGCAGGTGGATTGCTTGAGCTCAGGAGTGCAAGACCAGCCTGAGCAAGAGTGAGACCCTGTCTCTACTAAACAGAAAAATTAGGTGAGTGTTGTGGCAGGTGCTTATAGTCACAGCTACTTAGGAGGCTGAAGCAAGAGGATCACTTGAGCCCAAGAGTTTGAGGTTGCTCTGAGCTATGATCTTGCCTGGCGCTCTCCGGGCCCGCCGCCCCCCCCCGGGGGGGGGGGGGGGGGGT
>CAUYRH010182684.1:0-16811 GCA_963574655.1 Perodicticus potto
CACAGAAAACAATAAATAAAAACATAACTTTCCTTTGGCCACTAACAGAGAGGATTTTCTTGCTAATTTCATCCTCTCACATCAGTGAAGACACAGGTTCCTTTTTTTTTTAGACAGAGCCTTAAGCTGTCACCCTGGATAGAGTGCTGTGGCATCACAGCTCACAGCAACCTCCAATTCCTGGGCTCAAGCGAGTCTCCTGCCTCCGCCTCCCAAGTAGCTGGGACTACAGGCACCCGCCACAATGCCCGGCCAGTTTTTGGTTGCAGCCATCGTTGTTGTTTGGCGGGCCCGGACTGAATTCAAACCCTCCAGCTCAGGTGTACGTGGCTGGCGCCTTAGCCCGTTGAGCCACAGGCGCTGAGCTGATACAGGTTCTTTTTAGATAGAAGGTCAGTGCAAAGGCTAGTACAACCTCACTGAGGTTGCAGCAGGGGCGACTCCGGGCTGCAACAGAACCACGG
Source organism: Perodicticus potto (assembly GCA_963574655.1). NCBI lineage: Eukaryota > Metazoa > Chordata > Mammalia > Primates > Lorisidae > Perodicticus > Perodicticus potto. The sequence continues at coordinate 465 of CAUYRH010182684.1, forward strand.
CCCTAGGATCAAAACCCAGACAGAAGCAAGCTACTATCTACTTGGGGACTGGTAGGTTTCAAACTCTGATGATAAATTTAATAAATTCTTAGAGACTGGATAATATACAGTATTGGTAACTTCTTTTAAACCAAGTTTTGAGAAGACTTCATTTATAATATTCTTTACTGTCAGGCTTGCAAGTGAGGTCATTATGCAAAAATTTTCTTCTGGAACTTGGACTCACCTCTGCTATCCTCTTCTTCAGGTTCTCCTTCCCCATGTACAAAGACTGCAAGGACATGACATTCTCTTCTTTCTGAATCAAAGTTGTCAAGACACTTTTAAAACTCTGATACTGTTTTAAGAGCTCCAAAACTCTTCCACACTGTTCTAGACTATGAAGAGAAAAAATATAAAATGGTTAAATGTCTGAAAATAACAAAACCATCTTTCTCTTTATAAGTATTTAACATTAATGACTAATAAAAAGTGTCTACTTCACATGGTTTATAACATTATTTTACCAATTTAACCAAAGAATGATAGCACAGTTTATCTGGCAAACAGATGGTATAATCACTGGATTAGTACTGTCACCAGGTCAGTATTAAAAAGTCACCAGATGTAAGCTCTGGAAAGAAACAGAGGATTTATAACCCTAAGGAATCAGTATCTCAATTTCATCACTGACCCAAAGACATATGAGAAAACAGTTCCTCCCTAGCATAATTCTAGATTATTTCCATATGAATTCAGCAAGTCACAGATTGTTTACATCTTCTCTACTCATTCCAGATTTAATCCTTTTTCAAAAGTAAAGTAGCACAGATAACACAGCATCCAGGATGCCTGGTTTCTAGCATGGCTGGGCCCTAACTGGTCTTGTGACTTTGAATGAGTTACTGTAGCCTCTTTGGATCTCAATTCTTTCTTTAGGAAAATCAGAAGGTTGACTGGATCTAATGGCACAAACAGGCTTTATCTTGACTATCATATCCTCAGGTTCCGGCAGGAAACAGGAATGTACTCAGATGAATTCAGAAAAAAAGGTGCCTAAAGGGCCTTTGATAGTTGGCAGAATTAAGGGAAATCGCCAGAGGGGCTGACGCACCCAGGGGAAAAGCCACAGCAGGCAGGGTATGCCACTTGCCTTAAGGGGACAGAGAGGACGGTGCCCTGAGTCATACAGGAGGCATATCAGGAGCTGCCAGAAACACACGCTAAAAAGAGACCAGTGAAGAGCACCCTGGCCTCCCTCTTTGCCCTCTAATCTCCTCCTGCTACTTCCCACTTCCTAGCCCAGCTGGAACTTCCGGGAAGCTGCAGTGGGTGGGGGTCAGTCTCCCTTACTCCCTACCCTGTGCAGACAGTAAGGGGCGAAAGCACGGATGGAAATGAGCCAGAGGAATTGACAGAGGAAACGCAAGCAATCACAAAAATAGCCACATCTCTCAAAACAAACAATGTCACATTTTAAAAAGTAAAAATTGCCAACTGGGACTGATATGTCATGGTCTTTATAGTTCAGAAAACTTTTGTTACTAGCTCAGACTGTGCAAGAGACACAACGTCCGCCTTTGAAGTAGGCGGGCGCAGCAGAGTAGGGCTCTCCACTCCCAGAGACCATCACAAGATGATTCCTGGACCCTGTGAATGTTACCTTGCCTGCTACCTCACGAAGCAAAAGGGACTTTGCAGAGGTGATGAAGCTGAAGACCAGAGAACGGAGATTATCCAGGACTATGTGCGTGGGGCCAGTGTCATCACAGGGGTCCTCCTAAGTGGGTGGGAGGCAGGAGAAGGTGTCCAAGAAGGAGATGTGAAGACAGAACCAAGGTCAGAAGAGACAAAGACACTACATGCTGTTTAAAGATGCAGGAAGGGCAGGGATGTCAGAGGCTTCTAGAAGATGGAAATAACTCTCTCCTAGAGTCTCCAGAAGGAACACAACTCGACTTCAAGACTTCCCAATTCCAAAAGGATAAGGAAATAAACTGGTATTGTTTCTAAGCCACTGAGAGGAAACTCATAGTGAGGGATGACAATCAGGCATGTTTATATCCCTCAGAAAGAACTCGTAGGTCATTCTGGCTATAACCTAGGGCTCTAGGTCTTCTCCCAGGCACTGGCCCTGTGGGCTCCAGTGTGAAACGTTTGTGATTTCAACATAAAAATTTCAAAACTTAATTGCACTACAGGCACTTTTTCAAATTCAGGAGGAGCATTTTTTCACTTACCTTTCGGTGATCGATGCTTTTGTATTCTCCCACAGAAGCACTGTATTTTGGCAGTGCTGATTCAAGGATTTTTCTCTGCCATCTTTGAATTGTGGAAGAGAATTGGCCATTTCTTGTAATTGTGTCTTCTCTTCTTCATATTCATCCAGATCCTTATCCAGTTTGATTAATGATATTTTCCTTGATTATGAATGAGAACAGTTTGATAGCCAACTGTTAACCAGTTTGATTCAACACAACTGTGGGTAACTTGGGGAGCGAATGAACTTTCACTCGTCTCCATAAGGGTCATGCCAAAATTACACATTTTTATTACAGATATCAGGAGGCTCTTGGCATTTACAGAATACTAATTTGGTGTTTTTGATAAACATAACAAGTACACGGTACCATGAGCAGTAATTTTTTCTATGAACACACATGTAAAAGGCATGTATTATGCATATGAGAGAAAAGTGAGGGAAAAAAAGATGTGTGTACGTATGTGTGGGGAAGTGGGCAGGACATGTGAGGAGGAGGAGGATGGATGATCCAAGCTGCATGGCTCCTGAGGGCAGCCTCAGAGGAAGGAAAAAGTCAGGGAAATCCTGCACTCTGTGCTATGCACAAAATCTCTCCCATATCAAAAAGGAGTCATTTAGCCAAAGGTGGACTAATCGCAGAGGGATTGACTCCATTTATCTAAGCCTAACGTGCTCACTGCCTCCGCTTCCCTCCTCCCAGGTGGATTTCACTCCCTGCTGCTCCACCAAACTGCTCCCGTCAACACTTCTGATCACCTCCACATGGCAAAACCTCGTTCCATTCTCAACCTTCACCTTGTGTCATAGGTCAGCGCCACAGGACGCAGCTCAGCACTTCTCCTCGTGAAATGCCCTCTCCTCTCGAGAGGCCGCAGGACTCTCGTGATTTCCATCCTCATACACTGGCTCCTCCTCACCTCCCTGGTCTCTCAGCACGGAAAGCCCCAGAGACAGCTGCGACATGGACCTCTGACTTGGATCTCTTCCTCATCTGTCTGAACTCACTCCCCAGCAATGAGAAAATAAGAAAAACTCTCATCTGCCCAGACCTCTCTCCTGACTCTTAACACCATCTATTTTTATGTCTTACTGACAGCACTACTTAGTGTCAAATAAGTATTTCGAGCCTATCTTTTCTAAAACTGAGCACTCCGGATGGTTTTTTCAGCCAGTACCCAAATCACTGCAGTCTTTCTCTCTTCACTTTAATGGCAAGTCCATTCTTCTGACTGTTCATCTCAAACCTGGGAAGCACTTTTAACTCTAATCTTCCTTTTATGCCTCTCGTCCAATACATCAACAAATCTTCTGGAACCTTTCTTCACCATACGCACAGAGGCACAGCCCATCTCTCCACCTCCCCTAGCCCACATCACCATCTTCTTTACCCCGATCACCACAATAAGTCAAACCAGATGCATGTGTCTCCCTTGACCCTTATAGTCCACTCTCAACACACTGGCCAGAGAGAAGCCATGATGATGAAAACCACATCACTTCCCTCTGCTCGGACTCTTCCACTGACTTCCCATGTCACTCAAAGGACAAAGCAAAGTCACCACATGCCCACGAGTCCCTGCATGAGCTAAGACATACCTGTCCAATTTGTCTCTGCACCCCGCTGCACCTTCTCTTCCAACACACCTGACCTTGGTACTGCCTCAGTCCAGACGGCTCCTCCTCCAGGTAGACAGGTGGCTTGCTTTCATCTCATGCCAACATCACCCTTCCTGACAGCCCTATTGAGTCCCTCCTCCTTGCTCCCTTAGTTTTTGTCCACGGCAGGGGTCCTCAAACTACGGCCCATGGACCACATGCAGCCTGCCGAGGACATTTATCCGGCCCACTGGGTGTTTTTGCCACAGGTGCCTGTCCTGCTTAGCAGCCGACTCGTCCGGGCCGCAGTGCGCATGTGTGGAATGTGCGCTGGAGCACTCCCCGACTCCCCTCCTTCTCTCGACTCCTCCTCTCAGTCTCGGGTGAGACTGAGACTCGTGATTGGAGGAGTCACAAGCTTGCCTCTGCAGAGCCTGCTGCTGCCTGAGGACTGAGGTAAGAACAAGTTAGGAATTTTTTTTTTTGAAGTTAGGAGATCTTTTTTTTTTTTGCAGATAGGGGGTGCCTTTTTTTTTTCATTTTAAATATTGTATTTGTTCCTTTTTTTTTTTTTTTTTTGCAGTTTTTGGCCAGGGCTGGGTTTGAACCCACCACCTTTGATATATGGGGCTGGCACCCTACTCCTTTGAACCACAGGTGCTGCCCCTGTTGTGTTTTTTTACTTCAAAATAAGATATGTGCAGTGTACATAGGAATTTGTTCACAGTTGTTTTTTTTTTAAACTATAGTCCAGCCCTAAAAAGGTCTGAGGGACAGTGAACTGGCCCCCTGTTTAAAAAGTTTGAGGACCCCTGGTCCATGGTTTTCATCACCACCAGAAATGTTAAGTATCCTGCTCCTCTCAGTAAAAAATAAGCTCTAAGAGGGGCAAGAGCTTCCGTCTATTTGGTCAACTGCTAAATCCCCAATAACCAAAAACAGTGCCTGGCACGCTATATATGTTTTTCTATTAATAATTAAATTAACAATTAAGTTATTATTTACTAACATATGGTTTTTCACTTATGAGAATTTGTCTTTATTATCTATGAATATGTCATTAAAATTTATTAAAGCAATAACTAAATTAATAATTAGTATAACATCTCATTAAAAACTGGGGCACTTCAGGAACAAAAGTCTCACTGGGATGAGGTCATGGGGAGATTTCAGAGGCAGGGTACACTTAGTGTAACTGAGGGTCTTGGCCAGCTAAAGACCCCTCAAGAGACCACTGAGCCTGAGGAACTAGGGGTGGGGTAGAAGAGGGGACAGAAGGTGGGAGAGATTTAGCAAGAATAGAAGAGTTCACAGCAGCGGCTCTCACTAACCTTCTACTTTCAGACCATTCTGGATGCTGGAATTAAAATAGCAGCGCGTATACCAGTGGCCACCAACCTCCGTCTACCCTGATTCTGCTCAGTCTCCAGAATCAACACTAACCTTAGTTTGCCTCTTCAATTCAGTCTTTTGTCCTCCTACTCAAACCCCACCCTAGTCCTGCCAGGAGAAGGGGTGGCAAATAACTAAGTGAGAAGCAGGCACAGATGTGGCAAATACATCTTTCCCCACGCCCATCCATTGCTTTAACATCAGAGAGGTGGAGTTTGCCAGGCTTCCGTATGTCAGATGACGCCACAGTAAACACACAGGGGATTGTGAAGTAACTCATGTGTGGCGCATTACGCACCTCTGACTTCACCTCCTTTGTCCACAAGAAGACATGCTTTAAAGAGAAAAAAAATTATACACCATTTTGTTAAGGCACAGTATCAACAAAAAAATGCCTGCTTGGAAAGTCTACAGAAGAGTACACTGAGCACTGAGTGGAGAGGGATGGGCCCGAAACAGACAGATGTGCGAAGGACTGTGTCTCCTAGGCGGTGTGCAAAGATACAGAAACGTGTCGCACACAATACCTACCGATGTTTCACAGCTGGAGCCGTAGGATCCTTAAGACCAATCTTACTGATCTGATTCCGCACATCTTCAATATTTTTAAGGAGTTCGTCATTTTTGGAAATGCAAGCCTCTAGCAACTCATGTTCCTCAGCGAGTCCCTCCCACATGCCATGTGTCTCCAATAACTGTATTGACACAGCATCACAAAGTTTCTCACAGGAGGTGTCTTCACCCTGTGCAGCGTCTTTAAAGCTCATATCAAGCATCTTCAAACGTTCGTCCAAGCGTCTGGCATTGTCTTTCATCAGTTGAATTTCTTCTGCTTTATGTTTTACCGTCAATGTATTTCTTGATGTCACCTGTGTACCTGAGGCTGAATGGCCTGGAACAAGCTCGGCAGAGAGTTGAGACATTCTGAGGGACCCCAGAAAATCCTCCAGCGCCTTGAGGACATCTTCAGTCGTCTGCACCTTGTGGTTCATTTCTTCAAGTCCTGTTTTGCATTTCAGTATAATCTCCTGCACTGCATGCATATCCAGTGGATGTAATTCCTTCGATACAAAGTTGTCTGACTCTCCTAAATTGTTGCATATTTCAATCTGCTCTGCTATGGAATCTTGGATATTCTAAAATAAAAGTAAAAAAAACCTAAAAAGACTCAGGCAGGAAGAAGAGAGACCATGCATCAGAAACTAACTCCAAATTACCTGACTAGATTTGATCTAAAAAAATGCTTCTAAATTTAACCAAAGCTGACAGTTGCAGCATAAGGAAGCATTTGAATTATGAATGAGATGGCCCCGTAGTTTCATTATCTGATACCCTTCCTGATGTTTCAATCCCCCAAAGAAAATAAGTATAGAAATCTATTGCTTCAAAGAAAATAATTAGAGAGTGAACTACTGGGAACTCTGTTTTATAATTTGAAAAATAAAACAGACACCTTGGATTTAAGATGAGATTTGGAATAAGAAAATTATATAATATGCTAATCTAACTAGACAAGTCTAGTATGATATTTACTAACTCAGTCATTGAAGAAGGCATTCATAAATAAAGCCTCGTGTTGGAATTCAAAGAAAATGCCCCATTATTTACTACATAGTATCCACCTCCAAATTTGTAAGGAATTAAAGAGTTGAGAAATAAATAAGAAGTCTAAATTACTGAAGATTTTTCAGTCGTGGCTCCTATTCTAATTCTATACTATGATGAAAAACTAATGATTCATAAATATCTATAAATCTCTGAAGAATGGGTCATTCTGTAAATACACCGTGAGAACTTACACTTACCCTCAGGTTTTGATAAAGGCCATCAGCGTCAATGAGATAAAATTCCTGGACAGTCACTTCACTTGGGGGCAGGTCTGAGCCACAGAGAAGACGTAACTCATTCTCCACCGGTAACACAATCTGTAGTGCAGTCTCCAAAGACTTCATTCTGGGTAAAAAACAAACCAGACATGAGGGGAGAATACAGCAGAACTGTATCCTATAGAATATATTAACACCATTATTTAACCAAGAATATAATTACACAATAAAAATATATAATCCTATGTATAGATCATTATTAGTGATTTCTTCTCTTACTCTCAAAGTATCCCAATATCCAAGCATTTTTATTTTTTGAGATAGAGTTTCACTATGTTGCCCTTGGTAGAGTGCTGTGGCGTCACAGCTTACAACAACCTCAAACTCATGGACTTAAGTGATTCCCTTGCCTCAGCCTCCCAAGTAGCTGGGACTGTAGACCCCGCCACAACATCTGGCCATTTTTTGGTTGTAGTTGTCATTGTTGTTTGGTAGGCCCGGGCTGGGTTTGAACCCTCTAGCTCCGCTGTATGTGGTTGGTGCCTTAGCCACTGAGCTATAGGCACAGAACCTCTAAGTGCTCTTAATAGTTTTAAGAGATAGCACACTGAATGGAAAATTGTAAAATATGTCAGGTCTTTTCCTTTCCTATGAAATAAAATTTTTTAATGTAATCTAATTTCATTTTGATGACTAAGAATCCATATAGTTATTTTATTATAATTATGGGATAATTTGCTATATGGAAATACAGTGAGGTTCAACTGTACCAGTAATATGCTGAAATGTGTGAGTATGGGTAGGCGACATGTAGTCTCTGAGTCTTAATTTCTTCCCATGTGAAACAGGAAATGTATACTGGAGATATATGGCCTCTCGATATGGGGTAATGACGGAACTCTCTACTCGGCATGCCCAGAAAGGTTATGTGACTTAGCAAAATTCATGTCCAATGGCCTTAGGAGCCTACCAGACCGTAAGACCCACTGAAGTCTCTAGTTACTAGTGTGGCCTGGTTACATTATTTAACCTTCCTGAGGATCATATGCCTTATCAGAAAAATAGCAATCATAAGGGTAACCTCTCTTAAGGTTGCTGTGACATTTAAATAAAATAACACACTTAGTTTAGTTAAAAGAGCATTTTAAAATTTAGTAAATTCATTAAATTCATGGACCTGGCATGGTGGCTCACACCTATAATTCTACACCCTGGGAGGCCATCACAGGAGGATTGTTGGAGTTCAGGTGTTTGAGATCAGCCTAATAAGAGTGAGACTCCACATCTAATAAAAATGGAAAACTTAGCCAGGCATTTGCCTGTAGTCCCAAACACTTAGGTGGCTGAGACAGGATGATTGCTTGAATCCAGGAGTTTGAGGTTGCTGTGAGCTCTGATGAGGGCACGGCACTCTACCCAGGGTGACAGAGTGAGACTCTTGTCTCAAAAATAAAATAAAATAAAAATAGAATAAAAAGGTATAAAATAAAATCTAAAAAGTATCTCAGAATTTTACCTGGTATTAAGTGCCATCTGAAACTCTCTTTCCTTTCCCTTTAAACTGTTTCTTTCTTTAACCATAAAAGGCTTCTTTTTGTCACTCACAAGATTATCTAACTTCAGTGAACTGATTTCAAATGCTTTCCAAGATGTTGCGGTTTCATTTTGTAAGAGCTAGATGAAACACATAAATTAATTTATCAATTAATGGGTTAACACATTTATCATCTGTGACAGCAAATACAATGTGTTACACAAAAATCATTTCTAAATATTTTTCTTGTGATTAACAGGGCTGGGACTTTATGTAGGAGCTACTTCATAAACATTCTTTTTACACACACTACATTTTATAGTATATAATATACATATACTATATACATATATAACATATATATATACATATACATATGTTTTGTTTTGTTTTGTTTTCCAACAACTTACAAGTGACCTGTCCTTTAGGGCAGTGATTTTCAACCAATGTGTGGTGGATCTTAGGTATGTCATAAAAATTTTTTAAGATCATTAATTAAATTATTTTCAAAGCACAGCAAGTATATATTTTTTTCACTCTTTTTTTTGATCAACATAATTTCAGTGTGCCCTAGAAGTTTAACTATAGGTTCAAGTGTGCCCTGAGATAAAAATGTTGAAAAACACTGTTTTAGGCAATGAAGACATTAACTATGCTCTCAGAGGACCTATTCAATGAAGCCGAGGCTGCTGACTGTAAGGCTGTCAATGGCATCCAAACTCTCTTCTTTTTTTATTTTTATTTTTATTTTTTTTTGAGACAAAGTCTTATTATGTCGCCCTCAGTAGAGTGCCATGGTGTCACAGCTCACAGCAACCTCCAACTCTTGGGCTAAAGTGATTCTCTTGCGTCAGCCTCCCAAGTAGCTGGGACTACAAGTGCCCACCACAGCGCCTGCTATTTTGTTGTTATTCTTGTTGTCATTGTTGTTTAACAGCCCCAGGCCAGGTTTGAATCCGCCAGCCCAGGTGTATGTGGTCGGCGCCCTAACCGCTGAACTATTGGCACCAAGCCTAAACTCCCTTCTTCTAAAGTAGAAACACCGATTACAATTTAGAAAGATACAGATGTAAGAACAGATATTCTATTTTTTCTATATAATAAATCTTTATCACCTTCTAAGAAAAAATTGGAGTGAACCCAAATTCTTTCTAAATGAACAAGAAATGAATGAAATTAATGTATACTTTATCATTAATGCCTATAATGCCATACTATTCCACCTCCTTATTTTGTGTTTCACTATTTTTTTAAAGGCACTGGTATCGAATTCTACTGAGATATCAGTAGTATGATTTGTTCTTTACTTTCCCCAAAAGTTAGTACAACTTTCTAACCAGCTCATTATTGAGTCTCTGGGAAAAGGTCTCCAGATAGCTTCTTACTGGGACAAAAACATGCTAAATCCATCATTTGAAAAAGAGGGGTTTTTCACACATAAATTTTGCTTATCAGATGAAAAATACAGACGAGCCAGATAGTAGAGTGTGACGAGACCCGGCATAATAAAACAAAGAAACCAGAAAACTTGCAAGGATGGAGTAGGAGCTGCCCACAGCCCTTTCCTCCACCTGTGAGGGTTGGCTCTCATGTATTCACAAGCATGCAGTAAGAATGCCACACTGCCAGGCGGCGCCTGTGGCTCAAAGGAGTAAGGCGCCGGCCCCATATGCCGGAGGTGGCAGGTTCAAACCCAGCCCCGGCCAAAAACTGCAAAGAAAAAAAGAATGTCACACTGCTATGCACAGACTGTCCTCAAAATGAGAACAAGACTTATTTGTAGAGCTTATGATGTTATGTGCCCCCCATTAACAGACAGTTTTTTCTCTTGCTCCTGAGTCAACAGAAATACTTCCTCTGAAGGAGAATGACCCATCATTTAGAGCAAAAACACTGTCTGCCCCTTAGTGCCCAGCCTCAGACAGCCAACAACTGGTGTACTACACTTTTAGACAGTGTGACAATCTTATCCAGCAAATGACTCAAGCAAATACTCAGAGTTACTGGTTTGTCAATTTTGGAGCAACTGAGATCAAGTTAATAGCCCTTCAACATGTTTTTGACCAATTTATCTGAAGCTCCCACACACACACACACACACACACACAAAACCAAACAGAAACATACCAACAAAAAAATGCCCTTTTTAAGCCACAATATCTGGAGTTCCAGATTAGAATACAGGCAACAAATTCGGCCCCTGAATTAAAGTCTTTCCTGGGTTTGGTACTTGAAAGCAAATCACTTTCTGGAAAAAGATGACATTAGAAATGCAAGCCAACAAAGAGGGTTCCTTGGAAACATTTAGCATATTTGATCTCAACAACAATGGCGATGTCTACACCCACAGTGGTATCATTTTCTAATTAAAGAGATACCCAGACAAATAATATTTTCAGTAATTACCTGTAGATCTGTCAGTTTAGCCTGCAGGCAAGCACCATTCCTTTCTTTTTCCAGAGAGAAATCAGAAGTAATCCTGAATGTGTTGTTTTGTAGTTGTAATTCAAGAATCTGTCTATGTTTATCATACCTGGGGAAAAATTAAATGCAGCCTTATAGTACTTCATTTTTAAAATAAGACAAAATTTTTTTTTAATTAGTGTCAATGGCACATGAGGAAACCCCACAGCGTTTCTATTTTAGTTAATGGACCACAGGCTAGACTAAAGGCAAACAAAACTATCAAACAGGACCACATGTTTGCATTCATGAACACTTTTGTCAGATTTTCCAGCTGTATTCAAAGTGCTCACCTCTCTAATAAACTCTTCACAGATGCACGCCGATCCTTTCCATAGTTCTCTGCAATGCTTTCTTCTTGCTGAGGCTTTAACTCTGATGCGACGTTAATAATCGGTTCCATTGCCTAAGCAAATATGTGAAATAATAAACACAGTACCTCAAACATACTTCATTAACAGGAAATAATAAATGCTTTGTGCTCAAAGATATATCACTGATTCTTTAAATCCCAAACCAAGGGACAATAGAATTTGTTTGAGATTTCTCAGCTCCCAGAAAAGCCTTCTACATAGGACAGAGATTTATTAGACTGTCACCTTCTAATTGGAATGACAGCATGATAAAGGAAATCTCCCAGTCCCTAAATGTTGTTCCTGCCTGAGATCACATAGCTATAGGCAAAAAGGGACAGAAGCCTGACATGCAAAAGAAAACCACTGAGGACAAATGTGCCCTCTTCCTTCTTCCACACTTTCTGACTGGCAGTCTTGGGCAGATATACAGTAAGAACCAAATTACCTACACTTTAAGAATTTAGAAAATCCACTTCCTGAGGAAAATGAAACATATAATGAGGAAAAGGAAAAAGTAAATAATAAGTGAACTTATTCATGTCCGTGAAAGTGAGGCATCTGTGCAGATCAAGCTGAACCTCCTCTACCCTCAGGAACAATGTACACTGACCACCTGCACTCAAGCTCCAAATGGTCTCTGTTAGAGAGAACGGTTTACATATTCAGAGGAAGATTAGGTTATGCTCTGTACAGCTTTGGCTCATTGCCTTCTTTTATTTATTTATTTTTTTCTGAGACAGAGTCTCAAGCTATTACCCTGGGTAGAGTGCTGTGGCGTCAGCTCACAGCAACCTCCAACTCTTGGGCTTAAGTGATTCTCTTGCCTCAGCCTCCCAAGTAGCTGGGACTACAGGCGCCTGCCACAATGCCTGGCTATTTTTTGGTTGTAGTTGTCATTGTTGGTTGGCAGGCCCCAAGCTAGATTCAAACCCACCAGCTCTGGTGTATGTGGCTGGCACCCTAGCTGCTGAGCTACAGGCGCCGAGCCTGGCTCACTGCATTCTAACTCTCTGAAAATCAGTCTTCCTTGCATCATGTCAGTGGGGATAATGAGTTGATGAAAATAATCAGATATTTAAACCAACACTTAATTAATGAGAACTGGATTGTTGTACACATGGCCTTTGCATTGGTTTACTTCTAAAACACATTATCCATTTTCACCACCTTTTCAGCTGATGGCTGGTTATCTGCTTGTGCAAATGGCACCTCACTGTGGAAATCCCCTTCTCTATTCTCAGATGTGGCCATGGTCCCCCTAGGAAGGAATCAAAATCGCATATTAAAAGTGAGCAAGGAAAATGAAACTTAAAAGAGAATAAATAATGCCTAATGTCATTTGATTTTGCAAAAGGCTTCATCTTGTTTTACCCTGGAGCAGAACTGTTCTTATGAAGCAGGAGCTCGTTTTTGGAAGTCCCTCCTGTTGCGGGCTGCAGCACTGAGTGAATCTCAGAAGCACATTTCAGGAGCCTTTCTATCTTCTGCTCATAATCTCTGAGTACTGCCTTCACTTCTTCCTGACTCTTTTGTGAAGCAAGCTCCTTACACAGCTCCCTCAGGACATCCATGTGGTGATTAAGCTGGTACAGAACACCTTCCTCAGAAAAGCAAGCCTAATTAAAGACATAAAGCAGGAAATAGGCTTCAGATGAGGTTACAGGATTAGTCCGTAAAGATTAGCAACTAACAGATGTGTGTGACTTTAGCACCCAATCCTGTTATAGGCCACCTACTGCGTGCTAGGAATGACAACAGGCACTAGAGAAAAAGGATGAGAAAGTCAGCCCTGAAGGAATGAGCAGTTCAGTGACACAAAGCACAAATACCCAGCACGTAGGGTGAGAGAGAGAGCCACTACCTGTTGTGAGGGGTCAGAGAAAGCCTCCTCCTCACAAGAGAAGACCATGTCGGCTGGATGCAGAAGAAGCAAGGACAAGTTCTCCAAGTAAACGAGGGAGAGGACATTGCCAGCAGAAGGATCACTAAGAGAGCAGACATGTTCTGGAGGGACCAGTAGAAGGGATCATAATGGGTGTCCTGGGCCAGACCGTGAAAGGACTGAGCAGGCTTCTAAGAAGCTCAGAGTTGTCTTGGGGGACATGGCGAGCCAGTGATATAAGATCTGTGGCTCCATAGGATAACTCCAGTGGTGAGTATGGGATATGCCGTTATCATCATACTAAGGTAATGGCCGCAGTTTAGATAGGTGGCACCATCAACAGAAAAGGAGGAGAAGAAGCTGCTCTAAAGACGGGACTTGGCAACAGGCTCGACCAAGGCTGAGTAGGAAGGTAGGGGACAGAGGAGAAGGGCATTTGGAAACATCAATGCCTTTCATAACCAAAACATAGAAGATAAAAGGAGGCCAAGTTTGAGAGGCGGTATTATTGGTTCCATTCTGGACATGATGAATTTGAGGTCTTTGAAGAATACCTGTGACATCAAATGGAACACAGCAGTCAGGTGGAAGGATTCACGTGGAAAGATTAAGGCACAGTCAGTGTAGAGAAGGCAGGTAAAACCCCATAAAATCAGCCAAAAATGGAAGCTCCCCACCCAGTTCAAACACAAAGATAACAGAATAAAAAAGGGGAGATTTGTGAAGAACACTAAAAAGAAGGACCAACTGCCAATGTCATTCTTTTTTTAAAGACAGGGTTTCAGCATGTTGCCCCAGGCTAGAGTACAGTGGCGTCATCATAGTACACATAGTACATAGTACACAGGTCTAACTCCTGGGCTTACGCAATCCTCCTGAGAAGCTGGGACTACAGGTGCTGGCCACAACATTCAGCTGATTTTTCTGGATTTTTTTTTTGTTTGCAGTTTTTGGCTGGGGCTGGGTTTGAACCTGCCACCTTCAGCATATGGGGCTGGTGCCCTACTCCTGTGAGCCACAGGCACTGCCCTGGATTTTCGTTTTTTATAGAGATAGGGTCTCACTCTTCCTCAGAATAGTCTTGAACTCTGCCCTCAAGGAATCCTCCAGCCTTGGCCTCCAAGAGTGCTAGGATAGGCCTGAGACACCGGGCTTGGCCTACAGCCAATTTTATAAACATAAAATTAAAAGACTGATATTAGAAGCAGTAGAAAGTTAAGAAATGAAAAGAGCAGTCACTGCTTTCAAATACATAAAAACAAATAAGAAGGAACCCAAAAAGAGATCATTAGATTTGGCCTACTTGCTTTATATCACAATTTGCCAGTTTTCACAAAAGCTTCTGAGGACACTGTGTCCTGACAAAAGCAACTGTAGGTACTCTGGAGACAGTGGACACATTTATGACCAGAGTCTGAGGACAGGGGCCCACTGAGACACAGTCGGGGAAATCAGGAAATATTAACACAGTGATGATTTTTCTCACTTCTAAAAGGTAGGAAGCACGGCCCCAGTGGGAGCTTGAACCGAAGAGGTGATAATCTCAGGGACAGAGAGCTAGAGGAATGTTCACAGCAGATTTAATTCTAGGCTAAAGGCAAACACAGCCATTTAAGATAAACCCCAAAACGACGACAAAATTTCAGAGGGAATAAACTGTTGTACCTCATGTTCTTTGAGGAGACCCTTGGTCCTCCCTCTACGGATTAGTTTCTTTTCTTTATTTATTTGCTTTTCCAATTTTGAAATATTGTCACTCAGCTTTCCCTTTTCAATATCTATTCTTAGTCGTGGAATGTACAAAGACAGTTCATGGTGAAGAGACTGCAAAAAACAAAGGAATCTATTAACTGTGGGAACAGAATAAGCTGAAAAAGTATTTGCGGCAAAAATAAAAATATGTATAGTAACAAAAAGATGGAAATAGAGCTGAAACAATCTTCTGATTTATCCATGTGTCTTTAGGGAGAGTGTTTAAAAACACCTTGGACCCATAAACATATTATTTTTTCTAACAACTAAAAATGCATTTTTACATTTAGACAAGCTACGGATGGGAGAAACTATATGCAAATCACACATCTGAGCCAGAGGAGGCCCACATAAATGTCATCCTGTGTATCCTGGCAAGAGGAACACTGGTGGAAAACTGAAAAATGTGAATAAAAGCACAAACTTTAGTTAAAAATAATGCACCAATATTTGCCCATTGACTGTGTCCAAAGTAACTGAGGGACCAGACGAAACAGGGCTCTCTCACTCATGGTACCATAGAAGTCGATATGTTTTTCTGAGATAGCCATAACTGTACATGGTGGTGTCATAGTTATATAGCAGCTGGTCACCACCTTGCCCCTATGGTTCCCCCTGGGTATAAAAGGTAGAGAAGACCTTCCTCTTGTGAGCATCTCCCATGAAGCTAACTGGCAGTCATAAGCTGAATAAAGCATGCTGCACCTGCCCTCAGTACCTAAGTTACTCTGCGATCTGTCCAAATCAGAAAATTGCATTACAGTGACTATACCATGATGTTAATAAGAGAAGAACCTGAACATAAGGTATACTGGAACTTTCTGTGCCATCTATACAATAATTCTGTAAATTTAGGCCGGGCACGGTGCCTCACGCCTGTAATCCTAATACTCTGGGAGTCCAAGGCAGGTAGACTGCCTGAGCTCATGAGTTACCAGCCAGAGCTGGAGCTAAGACACAACCTCTAAAAATAGCGGGGCGTTTGTGGAGGGCGCCTGTAGTCCCAACTACTCAGGAGGCTGAGGCAAGAGAATCGCTTGCGCTTAGGAAGTTGCTGTGAACTGTGATGCCACAGCACTCTACTCAGGGCAACAAAGTGAGATTCTGTCTCAAAAAAAAAAAAAAAAAAATTCCACAAATTTAAAACTGTTAACTTCAAATAAAATTTAAAAATTTATTTTAAAAAGCATTTTAGGAGGCACCTTAATAGCATTTAATTCAATTATATATACATACAGGCGCACACACACATTTAAAATACCAACAACCATTTATTTATTTATTTTTTTTTTTTGAGACAGAGC
>CAUYRH010182688.1:0-31409 GCA_963574655.1 Perodicticus potto
TATTTAATGTCGTTTTCCTTTCCTGGTCTAATTTTATTCCAAGGAAAGTGAAAGGAAATAATTAGACTACACTACAGATCATGGCTGTTATAAAGAATCTTCTGACACAGACAAGACAGACACTGTTTTTAATTATACCAAGTGATTTTTAATAAAAAAGAACATTGAAAATGAGCAAGTTAGACAAAATAAATTTTTGAGAGATGGTAATATACTGTGTGCAAGACATAGAATTAAAAGGAATTGAATTGAGTCCTAATTAATAATATTTTAATTGGCTAATCAATGGCTGAGAAGCTGTGCATAATTTATACTCGAGGAAAATATTTTGGCAAATAACAGTTTGGTCCTTTTGAATTGATTCACATGGGTTGTTATTCATTTTCGTGCATCAAACAAGCTATACTTCAACTTTCATTCAGGCACTCATTAAAACAGGTAATTGTGAAAACTCTATGCTCACTGAGTCTAATTGCTTATGAATACTATATTTTGGGTAAAACAACCATTTTTAGATAAAAATAAGGATAGAAAAAAGTAAATATAAGAAATTAATAGCTTGTTTTTTCCAATCACTATTTTGTTGAATTGATGTATTTGTCCTCTACTTGAGTTATTGGAAATTTTACATCTTTAACATTGATCACTCAGTTGTATTTGTACTAAAATAGGCACACACAGAGATAAAATCACATTGTAAAAAGCTAGCTTATATTTTGGTTTGCAAAGTGTGTGGCTGCTTAAGAAAAAGTACTATATGAAAATTATATGCAATACAGTATTACTAACAGGAATGTATAGAATTAAATACTAAACAATTTTAAAAATTCAAAGTTTTCCATATTCCTTTGTTTCAGCATGAACTGTAGATAATTATGGATTTTAATACAATTTTATGCAATGTTATATTGTAGAACCCCAAATTCAGGGTGTTGTACTTGATGCACAGCTAAAACCAAACACTGTGACACAGGTGCTTGGAGACAAAGGTTTATTCAGTTTTATTCAAGATTAGAATACAGGAAGAAAATCTCTCAGACCTGTCTTGGCAGACAACTGAGGCAGTGAGCTTTGCTCAGCTAACATTTTGAGCAACCAAAAATTATAAAAATCAAGAGATAGTTGCAACTTTTGGGGGGCATTCATTCCTTCTGCAAAACAAACTCATGGATTCTTCTTGTAACCCTGGAGTTATCTCCTTTTGTTTCACAAAGAAATAATGCATCTGAAGTTAGTATTTGCTGTGAGAACAACGGAATGCTAGGAAGGAAGCAAGCAGTTAACATGTGCCAACAACTGAGGGCCTAGTCCAATTTTACATTATTTCAGTCTTTAAAATGTGAGCATACTGAAATCTCAAGAAGCCTGACTACAATTATCATGTGCAAGTCCACCACCAAATGAATTATGAACAAATCTCATAAGGTGGATAATAAAGCTATATAAAAATTAACCTGATAATCAGAAATTCTTCATTCTTACATTATTTACAGGTTAATTTTCAATTTCTACCATCTCACTTCCCCATGATATTTGTAATATTTTGGAAAATATATTTTTATTACATGATCAATTTACTTTTATTTCATTTGCATATATGTTGTTTACTCAGTTTACACAAAGATATTTTTGGAATAATCTCTCAGTCATGCAGGTAACATTGTCTTGAGATTATGGGATATTTGAAACCAGTTATGATCCTAGCTTCCGGAAATTCTGGTATAAGATTCTCCATTGTATCTAAATTTGCCAGATTTCACTTACAGTGGTCCTTGCAGGCAGAAAGGGGACCGAAGACCTCATTCTTGGCAAGGGAAAGCACCCCCAGAAAAAGAGAGGGATAGAGAAATAAGCTGAGCAAGGCTGAACAAAGAAAAGTTAGCTAGTTTACCTTTAAACCAGCTGCTGCTACATTTCTAATCTGAGCAGTTTCCTGGAAGCCTGGCCTATAGGAGATACAGCTTGCTAACACCCCTGCTAGGTCCGTGAACACTCTGACGAAATAGTGGCCACAGAGGATGCTTTGCACAAGGCCTCGCAAGAAACATTAATTAGGCTGTCTCCTGCCCAGTTAACAGTCAAAGCAAATACCCACTGTGGAGATTTGTATTTGGCCAGGGCAGAGATCAAGGGAACAGCTCGAGCCCTGAAAATATGGGTAGGAGGGCTTATATCCCTTATCTCAGAGAAAGAACCTCTGTAGTGGTGATGAGAGGAAAATTCCTGTTTCCCACTGATTCTTCAGAGGAGATTGACACCAGTGATATTTTACTCTGCGGTGAACTAGCGGGGATTAACACCCCCTTAGGAATCTGTGTGTGTGACCACAGACAGGAGGTCCCCACCCAAGATTCTAGATTTCTCAAGGCTACTCAGACCTTTAAAGTTAATGATTATAGAAACAATAGGAGCTGACATGCTTCCTCAGAGAAACTGCTGATGTCTTTGTTCCCTTCCTCAGCTTACCCTCTGGGCTACCGAGCGAATAGCCTTCAATACAAGCTGAGTGGAGTAAATACTCAGGGCCACTCATTGGAACCCCACAAGTGGGCAGTGGTCTTCTGCGCTCCTACCTTTGAAAATTCTATACTGTGTGTCTTATCGCTTTATCTGTCATTGTTTCTAACTTTACATTTCTTCAGTTTACTGCCACCAGATCCACAGGTCTTAATGGACCCTGCCCCCAGGGCGGGACCCTGGCAGTCCTCTCAAGTGAAGGTCCCACCCTAGACCTTTTGAGTCAGCTCTCCATTTTCACAGGAGCACTTGATGATTAATATCCACACAAAAGTTAAAGAAGCCCTGCTTTCAAAGAATAGATGCACTCCTTTTAACACACTGTCATGCTAGAAAATTTTCCTTACAGGCACAGGATTTCATTAGGCCAAAATCAGTCAAAAGACTTGTAAGTTACATATGCTTCATGAGACCTCAGGCTCAAAACTAGCATAGGTTAAATACAACTCACATGGCAGTTAATGTGTTAAACGGATCTCTTACGTGCTTTGTAAGTGTTTGATAAAGGGATAGGTTAGTGTGTCGTTTGATGCAGTCCTCATTGCAATTGCATCCTTTCTATCATTCCCCTTCTTAAGATACAGGAATTTTTAAAAAGATTTTATTATGGAGAATATAAAACACATATAGAGAGAAGGAAAAATAATTTTCCCTCTACCCTTTATAGTTCCTTAATAGGGACAAACCCTTATAATTAAAAGAAAAACAGCTATTAACATGCATATTTCATATGTACATGGGAGATGCAAATGCAAGGAATCTCAATAAGGTGGCTTAGAACCCAGGCTTACATAGCATCTTCAACGAAGAAAAGTATATTTTTAGAGTAGTGACATGACCTAGCGGAGTCAAATTGAGGGAAGGGAAATAAATGGGAGTTTGTTATGTTGCTTAATCTGGTGCCTTCTCTAGAGTTCTCTAAAGTTCCAATGGAAAGGAAAGGAGGACACTTTTGTGAATTTACATCCTTTTAGGCAAACAGGGGAAGGCAGAGAGCTTTTCTTGTATCTGCTTTTTCTCAGTTGCCTTCAGCTTAAAATAATTCTCATACAGGCCTCTATACTTTTTCTTTGTCGCGATAATAGGGCCCATTTGCTGTCTATGATGAATTTACCTTGCTCCATAAGCGTATACCTTGTTCTTAGTCAGTAAACCTTTCTCTTTCCCAACAAACTTTGTTTCTTGCTTGCCTTAAAAAACAATTCTTATACAAAAGAATCATAATTTGGGGAGATATATTTTGGTTTACTGTCCATACAATTGTAAAGATAAAACTACAATAAATCTCTCCTGTACCCTTCACCCAGCTACAATGTTGCATAGCCAAAAATATTTCATGACTATAATGAAGCAAAAATCAGTCATCACAACTTTATTCATAAATAATGTAGTATTTCTCCAAGAAAGACTCCCTTTCTTGATATGCCCAATGATACCATTATTGCTAAAAATTCTGTAAAATTTTTCTTTATATCATCAATCATCTAGGCAGTGTTCAAATTTCCCTGATTCCTGTTTATTTTCTGTCATTTCATTTTATGTTTCTTTGTTTGAATTAGCATCTAAATAAGGTTCATCCATTGAGATTGTACGATATGTCTTTTGAGACTTCTCTGTAATTATTTTTCTTTTAAACTCTAGATCTGTGTTTTTCAACCTTTTTTATCTCACAGTATGCTTGAACCTATAATTAAACTTCCATGGCACATGTGTATTATGTTGATTTAAAAAAAAAAAGAGTACAAAAAGTAATATGCTTACTATGCTTTTGTTACCTGATGAAAAGGGTGTGGCTGCCTTCGCTGTCTGCCAATATGCAGAGCTGGGGATAGGTCCACCAAACTTTATTTGTCAGAAGGCTGACAATTCTGGACAACAGTGAGAGTGGCTTCTCCATTTCCAAAATCATAGTTTTATACGTACGTAATGGTTCAAAGCAAAGACCACATTAACTCTTACTTTAAATAATAAACAGCACAACTCAGTGACCTATTACAACACCTCTAATTCAAAAGACAATTTCCTAAACTAGTCAAGATGGACATCAATTTACAAAAGGATAAAAATGAGAGGCAGGAGGTAAAGGTCACTTAGGGCCTAAAACCAGACCAGCTGTGTCATGCCTACCCTAGCCTGAAAGACTCCATCTTATTCTCACTGCATGTGCTTTCACTTTGAACTTCTTTCTAAAATAATTTAATTAATGATCTTTAAAATGTTCACAGTATGCCTAAGATCCTCTCACAGCATACCAGTGTGCCATGGCACCCCAGTTGAAAATCCCCACTCTAGATCCTTAAAATAAAGGTATTGATCATCTCCTTTTACAAAGGAGAAAAATGGAACTCAGACATTTTGTAAACTTGCCGGAGGCTTAGTAGCTCATAAATGGCAGTACCAATTAAAACCAGGCATGCTTACTTCTTTCTTTCACTATACCATATTGCTGCCCTTGCATTGTTCCCACTTTTATTTTGTATACTTGTTTAGCTTGTTGACTAAAAGAAAGAAACTGGAGGCAAAATCAATATAAAGGGTTGATTTGAGCCCAGGGTGAGAACACCTGCATCCTTACCTCAGGCCATGCTCCAGAGGGGCAGAGCAATGGCTATAGCTTTTTATACTACAGGAAATGGTTCAGCTGAACTGTCAAGATGAAGATAGAGGCCAGGATCCTGGGCCTCCCAGGAAGGTGGAGGTCCTGGCCTTGTCTCCAGCAGAGATGGGAAGATTAGAATCATTAACTGTTGTTGAACTACAACAGGCCCTCGTTTTCTATTAAAGATTTGTTTTTCTGCTTATGTTCAGGAAATTTGGTATTTTGAGAGGAATATTCTGACATTTTTTCCTGCTTTTCCAGCAAAGTAATACATTTCCCTTTCCTTCTTATCAAACCACTTGTTCTCTTCTTCTGATGCAGCCTCAAGAGCAAGTGCTAAGCAAGCTTTCCAATACTTTTGGGAGTGTTGCATTCAGCTTTTGTAACAAGCAGGTTTTTTAAGACAACAGGGGACAAATTGGGGGCTGATACAAAGTAGTTTGACAGGAATTCTTTCTTTTTCCAGAAATAACATTGGTTACTGATTGGCTACGCATTGTTGAACCATGGCATATGAGTTATGGTGTCCAGCATGTGGCATTTTATGGTTACTTGGCATCAGTTAGAGCCCACATATCAAGTGGTTTCAATTATTTAGCTCACGGGGAGAGTGAGACAAAACTATTGTTACATGCTGTCACATTTCAATGCTTTTCTGGCCCTGATAATTAAAAAGAGCTCACATTCCTCAGATAAAAAGTTTATTTTCATTCCCAAGCCCTTTGTACTTCCTGCATAATCATTTGTTCTAAGAGATTTTCAAACCCTTATATGCTAATGTTGCATTTTAAAATATAGACTCTTGGAGACTAAAATGCCCTATGAGAATGATGTCACTCCCTTTAACAGTAAGTTACAGAATCAAGGAAATTTTTTCACTGCTTGTTTGTTCAAGATAGCAATTTTACAAGGACATTTGTAGCAACAAAGAACAACTCCTGTCTGTGCTGTCCCGAGACCTTCTTAATCCTTGTGTTCTGGTTGCATGCTATATTTGAACATTACTTTTGCCACCCATTTAGAACCTATATTGCTTAGAAAAGCACAATGTCCAGCAGTTATTATAGTATGCAGATTTTCCTCATAGCACAAAGATTTATCATATTTTATGAGCTTTTAAAATTTAATGTTATGTGTGCTTGTGTTTTAGATTGGAGAATTAATATATACTGTGGAAGGAAAAGGGATGATTCCTTTACCTTCCAGCTTTTTCCCGAAGGAACCTTCTTCAAGTTCGATTGATTACAGTGCTACTCCAGACGAAGGTAGAGCATGCATGTGTTTTATTTCATGTTAAATGTTGAAGGATGAGGATATTTCTCATGTAGTTACCTAAGCTTTCTCTTAGCAAGTTTCTCTAGCAAATAATTAGATTTAAAAATTTCCCATTTCAACATTATGTCAGTACCCAGGAAATGCATTTCTAGCACTATTTTGCCAATTAAAATGAATTAATGGTGATTTTGTTTTAAATTTTCCTTGTGAATCTTCAGATAAATATCAGAATTTGGCATACAGAATATTCTATTTAGCAAAATTTTTCATTTCTCAAATAATTTGGAAATTATCACACTCTCAACAATATACATGTTGTTATATAACTTGGAGTTTTACCCTGGCCTTTAATTCTTGATTATTGACTTTTAAAGAATGAGGCACTAAAATGTGAAGTTGTTCGTGAGAGAAAATGGCATTTCTTGATAGTCCTTGACAGGGGTCTTTTCAAAAAAATGTTCATTTCTGCTCCTTCTACCTTCTGATCATTGATAAGTCACTGAAATTATGAGTATGTTGATGATGTTTCTATAAAAGAAGCATTTGACTAGGACTCTTCTTAGAGAATACCAGTAAAATATCTTTTATTCCTGAAGAGTAACTCTTGAATCACTGAGTTAGAACTAATAGAAAAGTGCTATCCATTTATTTTAACTTTGTTTAATGAAGGCCATAACTGTGGTTTTATATTCCAAACCTCCCAAGTTCATTCTGGATAACAATGTCAAGGGCATGAATGTTGATTGCATTCATGAATATATATATATTTTTATTTTCCTTAGAGCTAAATAAGGAAGATCCAGTTCTGTATTTGAAATGTGATATCCGTCAAATCCTGGATGTGGAACTTAAATTTCCATTAACAAATGAGGCTAAAGAAAAAGCTTTGGCGTTTGCTGCCCAGCAGCAGATGTCAGATATTGAGTATGAACGAAGGTTGATCACAGGCACTCTGGAGAGCAGTAGTGTCCGTGTGGCCATTGCACTCCTCGGGTTGAGCAAAATTGAGGTAAGAATGGGAGAACAAATGGTGCATGGAAATTACTCTTTTTTAAAAAACATACAGTGCTGTTACTACTTTAGCATTTTACCTAGAAAAATAATGAATATTCTTTTCCTCCCAGGAAAATAGCCCAGTTGACTTTTTTCTTTTTTTAACCTCATTAAATAATAAATCTGAACAAAGCATTCTACTATGTAATTTGAGGCATTATAGTGTAGTTATTAATTCATTGTAGTTGCACATTAGAATGCCCTGGAGAACTTAAAATAGTGCCAGTACCCAGACCTACTCCAGAACTGTTAGATATGAATCTGTGGCAGTGAGTAGGTGAGAACACGTTGTAGAAGTTGCCTAGGGTATTGTGTTGTGTACTTAGGGAGGGTCAACTCTGATGTCTGATTACTGAAAATTCCAGTTCTAAACTGTCTTTCCATGTGACTGTGGGCTGGTCACTTCCTCCTCAAGTCTCATTTTTATAGTTTTCATATGGAGGTGTTGGTAATTTATAAAAATTGAGATAATTATGTACAATGCTTAGCATATTTCCTGGTATATGATAAATACTCTCTTTATGCATGGTCATGTGGGTATTATTATTATGAGTATTTTACTATTACTATATGCTCTATTATTATAGCCTAAAATAGGGTACAATCATTTTTATGATTCAGAGAAGGTACAAAACAAACTGTTCTCGGAGAACAGCCGTGATTCTTGTAAATGCAACCCTGTTCATATAGCACCTCTCTGCATATTCCTCCAATGCTTTCCAGCTGATATCAGAAGAAAGCCCACAGCCCACATCCTTCAGATGGTCTATATGATCCTCCTGGTCTGTCCTACCTCCTCCCTGATCCCTGCTCTCCAGGGGAGTCCATTCACTCAGGCCACCTCTCAGCACAAGTCCCCTTCTGAGCTCCGCTGTTACTTTTCCTGGAAAGGGCTGTCTTCTTCGACCACTTTGGGTCTCTGCTAAAATGCTATCAATGATGTTCTCCTTCACCAACTTACATACATTTTTATGTATTTTTTATCGTTGTTTAAGGTTTGCTTTCATTTATACAGTACGTATTTTGACAAATACTTGGCATGATAAGAATGATTTCATTTTTAATTTGTCAGAACACTATAATCAACCCAGCCTAACCACAGGTTTCTAACAATTTAATGATGGCATTTTAACGATGACCTGAATTTTTAAGCTCTGATTGGCTTAAAAATGTGAAAGCCTGAGGCTTTGATACCCTCTTGACTAACTTACCTACACTGTGCTTCTAAGAACCTGACAGTTTCTTCCACTCAAACCAAACTGCTTCCTACTTCTGCTACAGAAGGATGCATTTGGGAAGGTTTATGTTCAACTTTCAGTACACTGTTACAATAAAAATTCCAATGTGTGGCCATTTCAAGCTTTAATCATGTCACAGCACACTCACTCATTCTCTTGCTCAACCCTTCTTTCAGGCTTCACTCTTTCTCTCTACCTCTTTTTCCTTTTAAATTAGTTTTTTTATTACTATCTGTTGCCAAAACATTTTATTTTAATAAAAAAAATGGTTGAGGGAGGCAGATTTTGTCCATTTGTATGCATGTGTTTTTTCCATTTCGTATGCAAATGTGTAGTTTCTCCCTCTTCCTTTAGCTTTCTCCTTGGAATTCAGCACACTTTTTGTGTTTATTACAGCATTTAATGAAATGTTTTGTATTATATTTACTTTTATGTTTGTCTGTTTCTTCATTCAGATTGCTAATTCTGAAGCATTTTTCTTAACGTGTATTTGTCTATCCCTTGACATTTGATTCATGATTTGTGCCCTGTCATTGCTTAATTGAATTTAAAAAGTGCCTTAAATATACCATTTTAAAACTGCTTCACTTTAACTTAGAGATCTGAGTTTATCTTCAGTATTTTATTTTTGGAAGGACAGTATTGAACTAGATTGTGTCTAAAGGATCATATACATGGATGTGAATCATTATACTCACATTATGTGAGTAATGTCAATGAAACTAAAAATATCAAACATTGTTATGCAGAGTTTATGGACATCTGTGGAGGACCAGGGCCTAGTTGTTTTTATAAAGCCACAAAATTGTCATTAGTAAAAGAAAGAGACTCACTCTGTGTACATATATGTTATGTATCTGATGGGTAGATGTGGAGGAGCACAGGTTTGAACTGAAGGAGGGAAGTGATTTTTCAATGCCGGTCACTAGTGGAATGGTTTCCTCCTAGAGGCAATGAATTCCTCAACACTGCAAGCATTAGTGCTGGAGACATGGGCCATCTCTCAATAAAGGAGGACTCTACTGGTCCTGTAACTGTACATGTAATATCTCTCACCAATTAATTAAAAATAACAAAATGAACAAATTCAGTCCCTTGCTAGATTTTCCCCCACTTGTTTAGTCTAAATAAATAATATTGTCTTTTGTGTTTTAGAGCTAAAAGTTCGAAGAAATTACCATTTCAATTTTATTATTTGTTTGCAGTCGCTGATGCTCTTTAGTACCTCCAAGATGAAGAAGCCTAAGTCCATTTCATACATGACTGAAATAAGTCTCCCGGAGCATTTCGATATACCCAAGAAAATTTACATCCCTCAGGTTCAAGAACCACAATCTAAGTTGACCAAATCTCAAAGAACTAAATCTGCGAAATACTCAGGTAATCAATAACGTGAGGATTGAGATATTTAGAAATGTTCCAAGAACTGTAAAGTATTAATACGAGCTTCACAGTTAGAAGCAAGAATGAATTACTCTTTTACTCATGAGGTGTTTATAATATAATTGAGTAGAGTTGCAGCTCTGTGAATATAAATTAATGAATGATATTTTGGATTATGAAAAACAAAAGTATTATATCACAGTAATCTACATTTTGTATGGAAGTTGAATGCTAAATTACTGATACTGAAATTAGCAGACCATTGTTTCTTATAAAGTAACAATCTCTTTAAGATAATAAATGCACTTTGCGGGAGGCGAATTCTTGCTTTGAGAAGAACATGGTTACATGTGCTGGAGTTGAGTCTAACACTGGTTCTAAAGAACAAGATGGTTGTCAATGGCAAGAGCCTGTCAGAGGGGAACAATGTCTCATTTACAAGTAATTTACTTTTGATCTGGTCCAGGGTCTTTATTAGTTGAGTAGTGTACTTAAGTTTGATACCCCGGTACCCATTTATTCTGTTGCTGTGATCAAGAAAGTGTAATCCAAATTTAATATGAATATTGATACACTAACAAATACAAGTGGTAACCTGTAAACACCATGACTACATATTTTTAACTATTAAAAATTACCTTTATTTTTATTTTAATTTCTTTCAAGCTGTTGGGTCATAGTAGAAATGCAATTTCTTCATGAGGGTTATTCCTAGGATGTTCAATATCTCTAGCACTATGGATTCTAAATTATACTTTTGCTGAATTTGGTTTTGTTGAATTCTCATTGTTAGTCTCTTATAGATTTGTGTTAACTTTAATAAATTTCTAACCCTAAAAGGGTAATTACAAATTATAAATGACAGAGTAATCTGTTTCCTTTACCTTACTAAGAGAGCTGAGATCCCAGACTAACATGTTAAGTGGCCATTGCATGTAACAAGGATTTAAATGATAGATCTGAGCTAAGGCAACAAGGATGGTGGATCCTGTAGTGAACTGGAGAGTAGATGACTTATCTAAACATTTGCATTCAAAAAAATAAAAATAAAAAAAAATAAAATCCTGAGAAAGGATGAGGGGAAAGGATGAAATGTGAGGGGATATTTGGCTTAAAAGTAGTCAGTTTGAGACTCTTCATTGTAATTTAATGCCTTGCCTTCTTTCTTATTTTTACTAACTCCAAGTTTTCAATGTGCTATTAAAATTTTAAATGAATAACTTATTATTTTTATTATTTTTGAAACAGAATCTTACTCTGTCATCCTGGGTAGAAATGCAACCCTTAAACTCTTGGGCTCAAGCGATTGTCTTGCCTCAGCCTCCCAAGTAGCTGGGACTACAGGCGTGCACCACCATGCCTGGCTAGTTTCTCTATTTTTAGTAGAAACGGGGTTGGAGGTGTGTCTCTCCCTTGCTCAGGCTGTTCTCCCAACTCTTGATCTCAAGCAATGCACCTGTCTCTGCCTCCCAGAGTGCTAGGATTATAGGAGTGAGCCACTGCTTCTGGCCTGTGAATAACTTATTCTGATACTTTTTAATCTCTTTTGACATAACTGGATAAAACTGTGTCTATTTTAAAACACAGCTAGGATTCTCAAACTAAGCTATTATTTATTCAGCCACTCATTCATCCACACTATTGAGCATCAACTCCCTTTAGACAAAATGATGACAATTGCTATATTCTTCCCTTTAGAGAACTCACAAATAAGTAGTTCTTATGATACAATGGGTTAATTGCTATTGATAGGCATAATTTTTGGAATATGTTCACAAATAAAACTAAAAATACAGTTGACTATAAAGGATAATTTAAATTTTAAAGCATTTCACTTTGAGAAAGCATAACTGAGGACATATAGCACAGAATTTATGTAAAACTTCTTGATTCTAAATGCTTTCAAGAAAGAGCATTTGAAGGCTATTCCAGGTTCTAGAAAGTTCTAAGTCAAGAAAAACAAAGGAAACCTCCTGTTCTTATTCCTAAGGGAACCAATGGATATATCAAAATACACACCATGATTCTTTAGTAACAAGATCTGTATCATCCCTTTGGTACTAGCAAGATACTAGGAGTATTGGCCACCATCTGTATGGCTGTTGCTGAACTTTGAAGTGGAGGATAATAGGAAGATAAATTAAAATGCCACTGTCCTTTTACCAACATTTAGCAGCTTTTTAATTAGGCATTCCTCTGGTTGTTGTAAGTTTTTATTAGATTATGAAATTTTGAGATAGTTAATTCTGATAGTTTTTGCAACCTTAATTACTTAGAGATGGAGTTTTGGAATTCCTTACAACTGAATTTTTGGTGATATTACTAATCCATATGATCTTTTATAATTATAATGCCAATGCTTTTTTTTTTGTAGAAATCAAATTTGTGTATGGGGTTTCTTGTTATCAAATAAAGTTCTTTCTTTAGTATCCCTTCAGGGATATGTATGCTTGCCTCAAAATCTCTCAGTTTTTATCTTGGAAACTTCTTTCAGTTTTGGAAGATATAATTGCTGTATATGGTATTTTTGGTGGGGAAGATATTTTTCTTTGGCATTCTGAATATGTTACCCAACTGCCTTTGGATCATTATTGTCTATGATGAGAACTCAGCTATTAATCTTACTGGAGGGGAGGTATGTGTATGCTTGCCTCAAAATCTCTCAGTTTTTATCTTGGAAACTACTTTCAGTTTTGGAAGATATAATTGCTGTATATTGTATTTTTGGTTGGGAAGATATTTTTCTTTGGCATTCTGAATATGTTACCCAACTGCCTTCTGATCATTATTGTCTATGATGAGAACTCAGCTATTAATCTTACTGGAGGGAAAGTTCTTATAAATGATAAATCATTTTACTCTTGATACTTTAAAGATATTCTCATTTTCTTTGCCTTTCAGTGTTCTTAGTATGATGTGTTTGTGGATATCCTTGTATTCATCCTACTTGAGCTTCCTGGGTGTTAAATTAGAGTTTTTCAAGAAATTTGAGATGTTTTCAGGCATTATTTCTTAGAACATTTTCTTCTCTTATTTTCTCTCCTCTCTTTCTGATTACTCCCATTATGTATATGTTATCATGCTTAATGACATCCAATTTTTCCTAAGGATCTCTTTATTTTTCTTCATTTTCTCTTCCTCTCTGTCTTTGGGGTTGTATAGGCAAGATCTATCTTTAAGTTCTCTAATTCTTCTGCGAGTTCCAATCTATTCTTAGGCCCCTCCAGGGAATTATTCATTTTAGTTATTGTACATTTCATTTTGTTTTATGATTATTGATATTGCTATTTGAGGAAGCAAATGTGGAGGGACATCATACTTTACTTTTTAAAGTATAGCTTTCTTAAGATTTTTGGATGAAAAGTAATGGCTACTTGGAAGTCTTTTTTCGTATCAAATAGAAAATTTAGCCACTTTCCTAGGAAGTTTCCATTGCCTGATTTTATTTTTCTTGTGGGTGGTTTGTAATTTCTTTGTGTTTTCCCCCTATGTTTTCTTTTGTTGTAACTGATATTTTTGATACTATACTGTAGCAACTTTCAGTATTAATCTACCACTCCAAGGCTTGTGATCATTATTATTGTATTCTTTTAAACATAGTGATCTAAGGGTTAAAACTGGCTTCCTATAAACAATAAATAATGCTGTAACTCGTTCAAATAAATTTGAATACTTAGTAAATCAATCTGCCAGAACTTCAAAATCAACTCTGTTCAAAAAATTTTATTTTTGAATACATACTATTAGACAAAACTTATGGTATTCAGAGTTGGAAATGCAAAACACAAAGTTCACTTGCTGTCAGCAATCCTTTGCTTCCTTCCCTATGGAGGGGTTAATTAGAAAGTGAAATCTTATTCTGCTAAAATTTTTTGGGAAACTTTTATCTTCTTAGAAAAAAATACATATGTACATGACAACTCACTGTTTAAAATAGTACAATTTTGGTAAGCTCCTTAATAGGCCTTGTCCTAATTTTCTATGATATGATTCATGAAGACATACAGTAATTTAAAAATTCAGCAGCAATGGATAAGAAAGATAACAACCAGACATTTACATGTATCCTATAAGGAATTACTATTAATTACTGAGTTTACATGGCCAGATTGAAAAACACCTTTAATAGTGTACCCAGTCTGAAGCCAAATCAAAGCGTGTTTTAGGTATAAAAAGAAAACAAGACAGCTCTATGATCTTTTTCCTCAGAAATGTATCTACACCTACCTTAAAAATGGAAAACTGACTCCTTATTGCATACCTCCTGACACATAGTAGATGTTCAAGACTATTTTTTAAATAAATGGATGTATGTGAATTTCTTTCTAAGGTTAACAGCATCTTGTTTTGCTTATTGATATTGTGCTCTATTAAACACTTCTCTGTTTGCATCCCTCCTACAAAAACAAAGCCCTTGGGCTTAAAATGACTACATCTATTGGGAAAATGTGGAGGGACATCACCCTATCAAGGATTTATAGAATCTCATATATTGATCTGATGGTGGTAGTGATGACAGAAATGGGAAGAGTCCAAGGGACTTGTTGTACGTGTTACTGGTGGCACGGGGGTTTATCATTGTAGGTTGAACATCTCTAATCTGAAATGTTCTAAAATACAAACCTTTTTGAGGTCTGACATGATGCCACAAGTAGAAAAGTTCACACCTGAACTCATGTAATGGGTCATGGTAAAACACAAAAATTTGTTTCATGCAGAAGATTATTGAAAGATATTGTGTAAACTTGCTTTCATATGATACATATAAGGTGTATATGAAACATATATGACTTTATTGTTTGTACTTGGGTTCCATTCTCAAGGTATCTCATTGTGTATGTGCAAATATTCCTAAATATAAAAAAAATCAACAATCCAAAGCACTTCTAGTCCTAAGCATTTTAGATAAGGGATACTCAACCTACAACAGAAAGCAATTCCTGAGATGTAAATCTCTCTCTAGATTATTAGTGAACTACCAGTGGATGCAAGAAACTACCTTACCTACATTTAATATGTGGGTGCTTGTGTGATACAGGAAATTGGCCAGTGGCAAGGCATTAAGCTACTTCAACATTTAGATCTAAAAGATCATTGCAAAATGAAAGGGGAATGAGATTTTGTACAAGTGACCTGCATGAAAGATAAATCTGTTCTATTTCTAGAAGCACATGAGAATAAGAAAAGGCAGAAATAAATTTTTACAATGTCAGTTAATGATAGAATGACACCCGAGTTCACACATAGGTGGGGTATAGTGAAATAATAGAATGTCAAAACAAGAAATTCTGAAAACCAATGAGAGAAAAAGGCAGAATACTGTAAAGAAGCAAAAATTATAGTGACGGCAGAATTATAGTGCCATTAGAAGCCTAGAATTGCATATTTTAGTAAACTATCATTCGAGAATAAGGATAAAATAAAAGCATTTTAATCCAACAATGAAACTGAGACAGTTTAAAACTCAGATATAATCCTAAAGGAACAAATGAAAGATCTACTTACATTAATAGCTGAAGGAAATTGAATTTGGAAAAAAAAATTGTGATCCAACAGCAATGGTTATTTAAATAATCAAATGTGGGTACTTCCCACAAGGATTTGGCTACACAAATACTGAAAAAGAATAATTCACATGTTATAAAAACAAAGTGAGCTCAATTACTAGACAACTTTTTGAGGAAGGGGGTTGCATTAAGGGAGGACTAGGTTTGAACTATTTTAAAACATTTTTAGGGGCCAAGGGGAAAATTTCCCTTTTGCCCTTTGAGGGTTCACTGAAAAACCAACTCCCAAAAGTCAGATTAATTGGAAAAAAGCCATATAATTTATTAACATGTACATGGAAGACAATCACAGAGTGATTACACCCACTCAACAAAGTTCAGAAGTTTATATACCATCTTGAGTTTGCAGAAAGAATGGAGGTTTGGATCCTGGCAAAATGGATAATGGTAGCTGATCAGGTTACAGAAAGGTGGAGAAGAAGAATTCTGTTCAGGGGCAATAAATGATTACTAGGGAGAATGAAATGATCTGGATCCAGGAACAAAGATTAAGTTGTCAACAGTTCTGTTTGGAATTTGAATGAGCCTGAGAGGCAGACATTATTTTTCTTGTTGGCAGTCCAGATCTTCATCAGAGAAAGGAAATTGAGAGAGCAACTTCATCCTGTGCTTTTGGAGATACAAAAGACTGAGAAAAACAATGGGAGAGGGGGAAGTTAAAGAAACATTGAGCATTCTCATTCAGTTCAGCATGCCCAAGTGCCATATTTTGGAGTTTCTGAACTCCAGCATTTTTTTTATGTGACCTATGAATGTTGAAAAATTGGGGTCAACCAAAACGTATAGAAATTGGTAACCCAAATAATGTGACTGAGGCAAGAGTCACAATATGTTGATGTTTATTAAGCCAGAATTTGAGGGAAAGCATTGGGAAAGCACAAACCATAGAAGCATCTCTGACTTGTGCTTTCCAAAGAGGGATTTGGGAAGTCAGTATTTAAAGGGAGAGAGTGTGCAGAAAAAAAACAAAGGAGAGGGCAGGCAGTCTGACAAAATGTTACATCCTTGTAAAGTTCTAATTAATGCCTAGTAAATGTACATTTCACATAAGATACAATGATCAATCCTTTGAAAAAAGAGGGAGTAGAGGAAAAAGTCAACTATGGAGCCATCTCAGGGTAGGGAAAGGAGTAATTAATCACATCTTGTCTGTGCTTTCCATTTGTAGAGATAAGCTGTAGTCCACATTGGCAGTGTGAGACAACAGAATTTAGGCTTAAGCATTTAATTAGGTTGCAACCTTAAGGTTTTAGTTGGGATGCATTTGTTTTATGGGGGGCTATACATCTTGAAAGGTGTAGAAGCTAACAAAGAATTACCTTGCAAGTAATTTGGGAGAATGGCCATCTGGAGAAGCAAAGGACCACTGTCATTGTGGCAACTTGTCTTATGCACAACATTATGACACAGGGTTGTGAAATTATAGCTATCAATTTGGAAAAAGGTGTCAGTGCTGCATGACTCAGTTCTCCCTTTGGCATGATAAGTTTGAGGGTCCTGAGATTTTTAACTGAAGTCCATTTGATTCCACACTAATAATGTTCATTACAAATTTATCTTCTTGAGTGCAAAACAGCCACCAGACAAGATTAAACATTCTTCCACATTCCTGGGGATAGCTACGTAATTTGATGCTTCCTTCACTCCTCTTTCCTCTCCTAACATTTGCCTCTCCTTCTGTAAAATATAGATTTCCTGGACCTCACAAGAATGTAACTAACCATTTATCTCACTGACTACTTCCTCTTTTTTTTTTTTTTTTTTTTTTCCTGTATGGCCTTTCCCCCTTAAAACCTGAGTTCCCAAATCCTTCTTTGGAAAAACAGTAACAGATGTATCTGTGGGTTGTGTTTTTCCAAGGTATGTCCTTAAAGTTTCCCATAATAAACCTTCATTGACTGAGATCTTAGCCTCGGTCACTTACTTTGGATTGTCAGAATGTATAATTTTTAAAGAAGTAGAGGTGTAAAGGAAAATTTTAAAAACTTGATGAATTCAATAGAATACAAGAACAAAGAATAACTGAAGAAAGGATGTGGTAAATTTAGGCACAAAATGAGCTGTTAAACACAAACTTATCATTAATCACAATAAATATAAACAGACTAAACTTCATAAAGTGATCTTTTCATAATGGAAAGTAAATTGAAGCTTTAAGCTGTTTCCAAAATTACCTGGTAAACTATCTAAAATACTATAACAAGTCTTTACTAGTCAAAAAATAGCTGACATAGATATATTTCTACTAAAAATAGAAAAATAGGCAAGCACAATAGTTCCAGCTATTAGGGAGGCTGAGGCAGGAGGATCACTTGAACCCATGAGTTTGAGGAGTTTGAGGTTTCTGTGTGCTAGGCTGATGCCATGACACTCTAGACCAGGAAGCAAAGAGTAAGGTGTATTAATTTTGAGCTGAGGTCTGAAAAGTCCCTTGACCAATCTTCTAATCTTGATCTTGATCTCTTATCTTGATCAATCAACCAAGTTGGTACAGTGACAAGACAGTGGTATCTTTCACAGCATGGAGTCTTGAGTCACTTTATGGATCAGACCTTCCTCTGTCCTATGTAAGATACACTCTGTCATTGGTAAATAAACTTGCATAGTAAGCTCTGGAGACTTAAAGGTGTTGTGTTACTTCAGTGAAACCTAATCTATTCTAGGTTATACAGTATAATTTAATACAGTATTAAATATTGCTGTCCAAGATGAATTTTAGGATTTATAACATTTTAAATGATTGAACTATCTTTTAAATCATTTTGATGTCTTCAGATGGATTTGTCCCTGTCCCGTTGAGATTTGCTCCACTTACCCCTGGACGCTACCCATGTAAAATTTTGATGACTTCAAAGTATGATGTGCGTGTCTATCAGATTGAAGGTGTGGTGAATGAAGAACATCCAGAGGCCTCCTTCGAATTTGAAACACCAGCGTTTGAATGCCTTACCCAGAATATTCCAATAGTATGTATAAAATTGGAGAGGTTACTATTCTGCATTCCCATTGCTACTCCTTCAATTTAAAGTCCTCCGAACCTCTAATCTTGAGCTATTGCAGATTTATATTTATATTATCTGTTGTCAATTATTTCTGCACATTGATGCCAGAGTTTATTCCTGAATACAGATGTTATCGTGTTATTTGCCTGATTAACCGCTTCTGTTGGAGCTCTTTGTTTAAAAAAATTAATTCCAAAGTCTTTAACTTACTAGATTCCTTAGTCAAAACCTATGCCTCTTGTCTTCGACAGAGTTATGAACTCTCAAATCACTGTATTGCCAATTCTTTTGTGATCTAACACCTGATTAGGATGGGTTTACTGAGAATAATGATGGGCTGTAGCTAACTGGGCTATCTTAGTCAAAGAACCAATATAGAATAGAAGAAGGTGATGTAATTATAAGGACCTTTGGATTTTTAAAATGGCAACTTGATTTAGTTTGTTTATTTACTCGTTTAATTATCAAAGACATGCCAAAAGTCATCTTGAAGCACAAAAATCTGTTGCTGTGAGATATGTAATTGTTGTAATCTGAGCAATTTACCAAGTAGAACACCCATTATTTACCCTAATTAGGAGGAACATGTGTCTTACAAGGCCACTTTGTTATTTTTAACAGTCATTTATAAGTCAAAATGTTGGGAAACAATCCTCATGACCCCGACAAGAGTACAGCTAGTGAGAGAATGCAGGCCAGATAGCAAACTGCATAATCACAGCAACCCTCTCTCCACACTGCTGGAATGTTTTCAGGCCCGTGTTCCTGGGAAACATCAGAACAAGCAGGCTCCTACACTAGTGATAAGGCCCTGGAAAGAAGACTAACACTTCTGCAGAAGGGAGTAATTCTAAGATCAGTCTCTGAAGCAATAATCACTCACTCTGCAGAAAAAGATGATTTCCCTCACCTCTCATAAGCCCCTACCACATTTCAACTATACTAACAGAAGCTTCTTAAAACTCTGTGAGAGCAAGCTGAATCTTGCACAGACTCCACTGTACTCTTTTCTAATAAAGCCTTTCCTTAATCCCTGGACTGGCCTCCTCTCCTTCTTATGGACCCTTACCCCAACTCTACCCGTATACCTGTTATAAACAAAGGGACATTTCTCTGGATATCAAACAATCCTTGAATAGACATACTGAACAATGTTCCTGTGTGGCATAAAAAGAATATATAGTCGTCCTTGTGCCTTGTGTTCTCATTTTTGATAGTCTGTCTTAAAAATTATGCCTTCCAAATGGTGATTTTTAAGAAAAGCAATAAAAATACAATATGCATTTTTATTAGCATTATCAAGAATTAATATTTAATTCAACTTCATTGACATCATCATTGATGTTTTTGTACCCCCCCCCATATTTTAGGAAAACAAAACAAAGAAGGAATGGAAATGTCGTGTTACTATCGAAGGAGAATGGTTTTACGGACCACTAATTTTATGTGTTGGACCAGGTGAAACGGCGCAGTATCCTCTCACATTCAAACCTATTTTTGAATGTGAGGTTGTGGTAAGAAGTCATTGATTTTTTTCCCCCAGTATTAACATGTCAATGAACTAATGTATTAATATATATTTTTATTTTCTATGGATTTGATCACTTTTTTCTTGAAACTTTAGTTTTTTAACTTGAGGGGTAAATATAATGAAAATTGCAACACAATTGTCTGTGAATACTTATATCCAGGTTATTTTTACACAACGTGCCGAACAAAGTAAAACTCACTATTTCCTTTGTTCTTATTCATATGGGAAATTGGTACATCAGAAAATATTTTTTTAGACAATACTTCTTTGACAAGGAGGTAAGCACACATATAATTGCTATGTATGAGGATGCCTACATACACACTGTAATTTAGAGACAATAAAGAGAAATAAAGAGCGTTTCACTAGAAGTTTACCTTGGTTAGTTCAGCAGAAGCATTTATACGTGAACTGGAAATGGCTAACACATCCTTACAAGGTCATTTGATTAACCAGACTAAAGATTAATAGGCTAGCAGAGATTGTTTAGCACTGAACTATGACTTCTATACAGCTGAAAATTTGGCTGATTTGTTATAGGGTAAACTTATTCTCCAGAATGAAGTAGATGGAATGGAGCATGTGTTTGATATAAAAGGGATTGGAACAAAGCCCCTGGCTTTGGAACACATAGTAGTGGAGTGCAAGGTTGGAGAAACAACAAATAAACCCATAATGGTGCCTAATCATACAAACACCATTCTAAAGTTTGAGGTAAGTATGCTTCTTTTAGTTTGAAAGTGTTTTTTTCTGAACATACTACTTATTGAATTGAAGTATATGAAATGTAATCATTACATGAAAGTGTTACTGAGTCAGGTGAAGCAATGTTGCATAAAGAGATGTTTACAAGTCGAACTTGTCTTAATCCAACAACTATTAAATTTCAGTTCAATTATAAAGTTAAATTATACTAGATACATTTTATTTTTAGGTATTAGTACATAATCATAAAATGTTAAAATCTACCTATTTGAGTCATGTATTTTTGCTTAAAGAAATTATACATAATAAAAGGTTTCGTCAAATCTATAGGCACAGCAAAATTTCAAAAGTATATCCTATCATTTACTAATATGAATAATAGTGGAAATGTTAAGAAATGCATAATTGTTTACATCTTTATTTGTCAGAAAGTTTCCCAATGTGTCCTTTTCACTAGATTTGTTTGAATCAATCCTTACATAAAATTTTCCACCCTTCACTCATATATTTCTCTTCAAAAAATCACGTGCCTGCTAGGATCCTCAAAAGACATGTCAACTATTGACCCCTTCTAAGTGCCTGAATTTAGTTTTAGAGGGGACTACAGAAGGGTGGAAACTGTCACCCTGGGTAGAATACCATGGCATCATCATAGCTCACAGCAACCTCTAATTCCTGGGTTCAGCTGTACTCCTGCCTCAGTTTTTCTATTTTTAGTAGATATGGGGTCTCAATCTTGCTCAGGCTTGTCTCAAATTCTGATCTCAAGCAATCCACCTGCCTCTGCCTCCCGGAGTGCTAGGATTATAGATGTGAGCCACCATGTCCAACCCCTTTGCTTTTTTTTTTTTTTAATAATCTTTAAAAATATGTGCCTTGGTTTTCTTCTTTGCTTACTAGTTTGCAAATGAAGTAAATATTCAAAATGAAATTCTCATCTCATTATTCCTAGCGAAAATCCACCAATGTCATCTCTTACCTTTGGAGTCAAAGTCCGTACTCCCTGACCTGGCTTCCAGTTATTCTACAACTTTTTCTTTTTATCAGTTCAGCATAATCTTTTGCTATCCCCTCCCAGCAAGGAGTGGGAAAATATAAGTGTCCGATACATTGAAAGTTGAATTTAACCAGGTTTGTGGTTAAATGCTGTTTAAATAGTCTTTATTTGCTGTATTGATGTAGAAAATTATTGAAATGGTTCATCTCTTTTGTAAATCAAATTGCAAAAAGAAAATTGTGCATGGCCAATTTGTAAGCATTGATGATCGTGTTATAAGTAGCAACACAAAATGAGCACTATTCTTTTTGTAAGAATCATTTCCTCCATTCCACTTTTGCCTAATTCTCTTCTCAGAATTTTTTCTACTATGTGTAGGACTTTTCTGGCTTACTTTGATTTAACAGTGAATAGTCATAATGAAAGTATTTAATGTAAATTTTAGGTTTTTTTCTATGCTTTATCTTGTTACACTAATTTCATGTAGTGTAGCATGCTAAAGTATGGAAAAACATTTTGTGTGTATATTATATAATTCTTGCTTTTGAATTCTTTTTTCTAGGTATCTTCAAATCTCCCAATAGTGTGGGGCAATCCACACATAACCGTAGATCCCGATAATATAGTTCCATATATTCTACACGTGTGCCCTTGGAAACGTGGCGTAATGAAAGGTATCAAATCCATTATTAAACTTTATTATTTAAATTTGATTATTTACTACTACCACACTAGTATGGAATTATGATGAGAAGAAATAAAAGTGCAATTTGTATTTCTTCTTTTTAATAAATGGTCCAGAGGGAAGTTTAGTTTTGTGTGTCAGTCACTAGTATTCTACATAAACAGCTTTGAAGCATACATTTTATGTCTAATGCTATACTATCTTGGCTATTTATTCAAGCATTTGTGGGGCAAAGTCCTAGAAGTAGAACTATTTAGTTAAAATTTAAAATTTAATAAATACTTTTGAGTAGTCATACCAATTTATGAACCCATTGCCATTCTATGAGAATGTCTGTCTATAGGACTGTGCAAATAGGTAAAAACAGATACATGCACTTAACTGATATAGGAAAAAAGAGATTAAAATGAAATTAAAATAGATTAAAAATAGATTAAAGTTCTGGTATATGTGAAGTTTTCTTCATTTATCACTAATAAAACATTTATTTATGCAGATTTCCTTGGTGGTTTCTGCTTAGAAATAGGAGTGGGAAGTATTCTTACAAGTTTTTGAAGGGAAGGGGATGAGACGTGAAAGAAGAATAATAGCCAGGACACAGGGGTGTGATTCACCAGAGGAATAAGTTGTCTTATTTCGGAAAGAATTAAATTGCCTATTGGTAGTTGGATCCTGCTAAGGTAGTTAAATGGATACAACTTTAGAAATGTGGGAAGCGTGTATGTATCTCGTAGTGATCTTGTGCTCCCTGGAAGTACTAGCCTCTCATCCTGTTTGCCTTAACAAAGGACATTCGAGGGAAGGGTCCATGGTGCAGACAGTGGACTGCTATCACAAGCAGAAGTGAAATTTCAAAATGCCAAATGTGATGATTTAGTTTTTACCACTGTAGTAATAGAATGTACAGTGTAGGAAAAATTTCTTGTCCACCCTTACTTCTTGCTTCTAATGTGCTTGACCTCACATGCCAACACAACAATCATTGTTAGCATTTTCTGGAATCTTCTCCATCACTTTTGAGATGTTTGACTTCACAAAGCCCCTCAAAAAGTATCCATGTGAAAGGTAGGTTTGAGCTAGAGTGACCCCATTCTAAACATTTCACAAGAAAGTGACATATTTCACCATTTTTTAGGTAATCCAGATGTCATCAATTGATTTAAAGAAATTCAGATTTCAGTTTTTGTTCTGCCAATGGCAATCCTAATAGTTGGTGAACTTTTCTTAATTTTAAAGTTTTAACTAGTTTTTTTTAATGAAGGCAACAAATAATTCAGAAGTGGCATAATTATTTTTGATAAAACATACTAAATCACATATTCCTGTTACATAAAAGATAATAAATTCTGCTATTTTTGAGAAGGAACATGAGAGTAACTACAAATTGTAGAACACTGTTGAATTAGGAGTGTTTATGACCACCTTAAACAAGGGTTCTGGGCCACAATCAGACTCTTAAAAGTTATGGAATTAGACCTAAAAGCATTAAATAATTAGATCTGGCAGGCCTTCTGTTGTATAGTCATTTTTTGTTGTTGATGATGATTTTAGCAGTTTTCATGATACCATAAAATTTCAACACATATTTTCACTCTTCAGTTATGTATTCTTTTAATTTGTTGATCTGAAAGAATTTAGAAAGAATTGGGGGAAATTAAATGCAATTCAGGGTACATTGTTAAGGGGGGATGAATTAGGTAAATATTGCTGGCTATGCAAAGGTTTTTCAGGCTTTGTAATTTTAAGAAATATTTATAAGATGTGATCATGGTAGCTTTTTCCAGGGCAATTCCTTAAAGTCAAATTAACCATGCCATTATGCTTTGGAAAAACAGCCTGCAAAAAAGGCTAATGCCAATTTTTATTGCTATTACTATTAGAAGACTTAAACAATATATTAAGCCATGTAAATATAATGACTTCTGAACAGCTGTTAACTAATGCGAAGTAATATAAAGAGAACTAGACTATAAAAATTTCACACATATCAGAAGTTTCCTATTTATTCTGGCCAAAGGAGTATATCCGAATGTGTGGCATTTTAGAAAAACTTTGTTCATGTTCAATTATGTTCTCAATTGTATAATAATTATTTACTAAAGGCCTATAATTTGAAAAGTCTCAGTATAATAGTATAATAGTTATGAACAAAGCCGACATTCAACTAATTATGCTCTGCTTGTTGAAATATTGTAGTAGTTGCTTTTTCTTATATGCTGGCAAATACTCAGTTATCTGAGCTACACTGCAGTGTAACCTTGGCCAGGCTAGTCATCACAACCCCTTCCCCAGGACCCTCTGGACCACCCAACAATACACAGCCTCTATAGGGTTAACACATAAAGCATCAGCATGTCTCAAGATCTTGATCGAGTATTCTTTCTGATTAGTCAGTGCTAGGATTCAAGTTTGCTAATAATTTTGAATATTACTGTTCCATCTAAAGATAGATAGGATGTGACCCTTGCCTCCAGGAATTCATATCTGTCAGTGAAGTAGATATCAGTAAATCATCTCAATCAAGTTGCACTGTGATACCAAAAGTTTAATCATGGCAATGGGGAACACAATGGAAGAAAATATTAATCCCTGAGAGGGCTTCCTAAGGATAATGAATTTGATCTGGTCTTTAAAGGATGAGCTGGAATTTATCACCCAGTATTTGTGAGGAGAACTTGAATAGCAGAGCAAACCACTTTATTGAAAACACAGAGAAGACAGTTTCTGCAAATTAAAAAGTAGATGGGTGTGTTTGGAGTGTTTGGTAGAGAATACAGAGTGACATATAATTAGAAATGGAGGCAACCTTGTGGAGCAGAGTTTGGTTTTACTTGTTGCAGTGAGAACCACAGAGGAAATTTGAATATGAAAAGATAAGGAAGAGGAGACAGTCAAATGCACCTCTGATACTAAGCAACTGTAAGGAAAGTGATAGCATTAGCTGTGAGAGTGAACCAAGCAGAAGGATAGGTTTACGGGTTAGGGAGGGAAAGTCTAATTCTATTATGCCTCCAAAATGATCTATCTATGTCAATGAATTTCAGAAAAATGGAAAATATAGACTCAGTCAACAGAGATATAAAAACATGGAACCTTAAAAGGAAACAAATAGAAAACCAAGAAAAACCCACCAAGTTTTCAGTCGTGAGAGAAATAATATATTAATGACTGAATGCATTAAAATATGATGACTTAATTCTCTCTTTAACAACCGTGAAATGAAATGACCTCTTCAGTCTGTATTAATAATAAAATGCAA
Organism: Perodicticus potto; assembly: GCA_963574655.1. Classification (NCBI taxonomy): domain Eukaryota; kingdom Metazoa; phylum Chordata; class Mammalia; order Primates; family Lorisidae; genus Perodicticus; species Perodicticus potto. The sequence goes on from CAUYRH010182688.1 coordinate 25,812, forward strand.
AATACTAATACAACTGTGCCTTATTGCAAGATTAGTATGTATCAATCTGTAGAAACACAGGAATAGCCTGTTGTTTATTTGCAGTGGTGAAATATGCATCTGAATTGTCATGTATCTCAGGTAGAATTTTTTTTTTGCATGTTAATACTTAGGCGAAGGCGAATAAGCCTTAGTGGTTAGAATATGCTTTATTTTGATTGCAATGACATGATTCACAAATATGATCTAGAGATGGCAATAAATATGGATGTTCATGACAGAGTGTAACTAATTTCTAATGTAGTGCTAAGAAAACAGACTCATATATGTAAGAATTAACATTGTATAAATTGGTATGACTATCATTTTTATTTTTTAATTTAAAAATATTACAGGGGTACAAATGCTGATTACATGTATCAATTTTGTCATGCCTGAGTCAGGATCAAAAGTCTGCCCATCATCCATAATGTTCATTGTATCTGTTAGGTAGGTTTTCACCCACCCTCCTCCTCCACCTCCCCTGCTTGATCACATGTGTGCTTATCACTTAGTTCCAATTTAATAGGAAGTACATAAGGTGCTTTGTTTCCCATTTTCAAATGAAGTTAAGGTTACATATTTACATATTTTGGTTTTTGTTTGTTTTAGTTTTAGATATGATCTTAAGGCAAGATCCCCAAACCAAAATACAGAGAGTACAAAAAATATATATACACATTTTAAGGGATGTTATCTATGTAATAGTTTTCAAAGTTGAATTGAAGGTACTGTTACTGGTCAAGTATACCTACACATACTATGCACATTCCTTTTACCTGCAATTAGTACATTTGGGGGGGAATGATTGATTTCACTTCCAATAAGATCTCTTAAAATGTGTATACATTTTTAGCACCCTTGTACCCCTGATATATTTTATTTTATTTTTTTTTGTATTGAGTCTTTGATTTGACTCTCACCTTGACTCCTATTGATGTATAGGAATGCTACTGATTTGTGTACATCATTTTTCTGAGACTTTTCCAAATTTATTTAACAATTTTAGAAGTCTCTTGGTGGAATCATTGGGTTTTTCTAGGTATAAGATCATATTTCCAGGAAAAAGTGGTAGTTTGACCTCTTTCCTGATTTAGATACCCTTAATTTCTTTCTCTTGCTTAATTGCTCTGGCTGGGACTTCCAGCACTGTGTTGAATAGAAATGGTGACAATGAGCATCCTTGTCTTGTTCCAGTTCTCAGTGGGAGTGAATTCAACTTTTACCCAATCAGTGTGATATTGGCAGTCGGGTTGCTATATTTATAATTTTGAGTTATGTTCTTTCTATGCCTTCCCCTGTATTAAAAGTTGACTTGAGAAGAAAAGTTATCTGAAAAACACTAAATATATCTATAATAGGCTTATTTTAACTTTACTTCTACAAAATAATTTTTAAATATTACTTTATAAAATAATCAAGAAACAATTTCCTTTATAAAGAGTTCTTTGAGGTTTATTAGTCTTTCCACTGGTCTAATAAATAAAGTATATCACTTTTTTATATCCTGGGTAAGTTATCCTTTGATTATTGCCATTTGAATTATAAGCAACTATTTTCAGGGTTTCAGAAAAAAATATTGTTAACAACTGAGGATCACTTTACATAAAATCTAGCTTTAGTTTTAGTTTATGTATTGTAGGAATATCTAATATTTTCTTAAATAAATGAAGTTTTTTAAAAATTAAAGGTCACAATCAACATATCATTGTTTTGTATAATCCCATGTTACTTAAAAGATTCTGATCATCTAGTGGTTACCTCTTTTGACCTCTGGAACCTCAGCCAGGTTTTTCAGTGCTCCTAGAGATTTAATTTCTTTATCAATGGACTTGTAATATGAATATACCCTAAATTATCAATTGTTATTTCATCAGTGGAGATAGTGCTGTAAGGCCTTTAACACAGAATTCACAGAAGGCACTAAATAAATAGTAGATCTTCTCATTATTTTATGAAATTTGATAAACATAGCTTCAACTACCAATATTATCTTTCTCTAGTTATGTAATCTTGGGCAATTTACAAAATCTCACTAAATGTCAGATTTCTTATTTATAAAATACAGATAATGTTGAACCTTCCATTGTCATTATGGATATTAAATGGGCATATATGGGAAGTGTTTATATAGTAGGTGCTCAATTAAAGTTGATCACTTTTGTTTAATTAACTTCCATCTCCACCCATCTGCCCCTCACATTAGTAAAACAGCCTTTCAACATTGAGAAAGATTATGTAGAGGTATCATTTGCATACAAACACTAAGTTTATTAAAATTCATCTTTTATTCTTTAAGTATAGCAGCTCCTAGGAAAAAGTCTATGTTAGAAAGTGGCTTAAGAGATGCATGATACAAATTTTAAACTCTACCATTTACCTATGTAGCTCTCAGAAGAAGTTTTATATATGTAGCATTTGAGGTTTGTTAGAATTCCACTTATTATTATAAGTCTCATTTTTTATGTCTTCTAGGAACCAATGAAAAATGCATGATTTTTTAATTAATATTATCTACTAACACTATATATACTTCTGTAATTCTCAAATAGTATTTGATATAGGACTATGATTTTCCATGTTTTACTGAGGAGTAAATTGAGGCTTAACTCGTTGACAGTCACTTAAGTTGGCAATGGCAGAGCTGGGATTTGAACCTGGGAAATTTGGCACCAGAGTATTTGCTCTGTATTACTCTACCATATTGTCTCTTTCTAATGTTGAAAGAAACTTATTGACCATAGCAACATAGAAAATGTTGAGACAGTATCTAATGGAGATTTTTGTGTTTTTTTTTCTATTTTTTCTTTCTCCTCACTATTTCCTTTCTAATTTGGCATGCAAATGCCTAATATGCCAGATGGTTATAGATCCCTCTCTTGAAAACTCCCTAACAGAGCACGAGTATATGGGGGATTTGGGTTTTTGTCCCCACTCTGTCATAGCTTATCTCAATGAGGAAGCTAGGGAGAATGCTATCAAAAGTTTGGCTGAAATTGAATTTGGATTTTGTGGTTTGTTGCCATCACCAGGGTTGGATGCCATAATTGTAGAAGTATAAAAATCCATCCATTGCCGCTGGTCTTTGAAAACAAGTGCTGGTTGCTATAAAGCATTTTATGTTCTTTTAAGTGACAGGAATGATTTGCAAAAGCACAGCCTGAGGCATTGCAGAGAGGAGAGAGTAGATTTTGTATGGTTGGGTGCTTTCATGGTCCTTTGAATGATCCTTGTTGCTTTTATCACTTCTGCTTTCCCATGCAGCCTGTACCCTGATGTTTCATTATGGCTTTAGCCATCTGTGTGGCATTACCCTAGAGGTTTTGTGAACACTGGACCTTTCTTTCTGACCCTTTCTTTCCCTTTTCCCAATCGGGAAAAGTATTGATTCTATTCCCACACTCTACTCACACGATTGCCTAAAGATAACTTCATTTGCATTAATAGATCTATGAATGATGTTGCATGCTGCATTTTTTATCTTTACATTAGATGACCTGTTACTTGATTGCCAGGCTTAGACTGACCTCAATACCAACCCTGGCACATAGTGCAGGTGTTTTTCAATACTAAATAGAAGAAATGTGTTTCAAAAGTCAAGTGTCTTCTAATACGTATTGTAAATTACCTGGTACTAAATAATAGGACTATAACAAAATATGAGAATAAAGATGATTTATGAAGTTGGAGAAAAGTAAATTTGGAAACTGCCAATACTCCTCCGTTGGGTTGAAGGAAAGAGATTCCTGCAACTTTACCACAAGGTCCACATTTAATTGGCACAACACTCACTTGTAGTTCTTGATCATATATTAGAGACATAGTTCTTCCTGGGAATGCAACACAGCCTACACGTGCCTGTGGAACATAAATTTGACTTACTTTATGAAGAAGCCTCCAGTGGCTGATAAATCTATTCATGATATTCTGGAGAAAGTCTTTATATCTGAATTTTGAGGTACTAAGATATATTTGGCATTTTTATTAAAATTAAACTTTTGTGTGTGTGTGTGTGTGTGTGTGTGTGTATGTTTCCCTCTTGGCCAATAAAAATAATTTGTGTTGTTGTGGGGAGTTTACAGTCAAATGAAAAGGTGATTTGTCGGGTCATTGATTTTACTTATTTAAGACATAAAAATCTCACTGTAGGGGTTGCCTAAGAATCCCAGTTATGTGTACAAGGGTTTCTTGTAAAGTATTTAATCATAATGATTTTAGAAAAATGTTTTACGGCAGTGCCTGTGGCTCAAACAAGTAGGGCGTTGGCCCCATATGCCGGAGTGGCAGGTTCAAACCCAGCCCCTGCCAAAAACTGCAAAAAAAAAAAAAAAAAAAAAAGAAAGAAAAAAGAAAAGAAAAAAAGAAAAATGTTTTAGAAACTTTTCCAACTAAACACACCCTTCAAACATAGTTTTCTAATATATGAAAAATTAAACATAACCTACTGGAATTTACTACCTCAATTAGATCATTCAGAAATTCTGAAACTTTAAAACAATTGCTTTTGTCTTTAAAAATTTTTTTAAACATGGAAATACTTGAAAAAGGTTTACGAATACTGGTAAACTCTTTGCTTCTGATTACTTTTTACACGTTTATAAAAAGTGGTTCTTCCCTTTTTATTACATGAGTAGGGATCTAAGAATGTTTTACTACTAAAATTATTTTTTATCTCATGTAGGAATAAGTCATAGAAAAAAGTTTACATCAAAATGATGGTTTTACATGGAGGCTTAGGAAGGCTCCTTTCCTAACTGCAATAAATCCAAGCAAATGATTGAACAATTAATTGCTTTTGATGCCAGTGAAGCATATTTGATTTTATCGAACTAAGCAATGTTGAGTAATAGAGATTTCAGATAAATGCATACCTAGATGCATAGATACATAAAGTTCTTCTGCTTATCTAATATTGTGGCTTAATTAATTATCCTGTGTTAACTATCTTGCATATGCCATTGCTTGGTTCTGGAAAGATCCCCAAGAATGACTATTAACTCTGCTTACACCCGTGTGTATAGTGCCTCCAATTTGGGGTAATACTTCACAATTTCTATCATTATCCTGCTTAAGCAGTGCTTGCCCGAATGTGGTAGATATAATCTCTGAAACATGCACTATATTTTTAACAGCTTTCTTGTTTATTGTGGTGGGATTTACATTCAATAAATTGTACATGTTTAAAGTATACATTTTGAGAAATTTTAAATTTTGTGCATATACCCATGAAATCATTGACATAGTTGAAGCAATGAATATCTGTCGCTCCCAAAGGTTTCCTTGTGACCATTCTGAATCCATTTGCCTTCCCCTCTCTTTATACCTCAAGTCATCTTTGCACTAGGCAATAAGTTAAGCTGTTTGCTATCATTTTATAACACAGTACATAAATAAAATCACATAGTGTGCACCATTTTAAGGCTGTTTTATATTATACAAAATAATTATTTTGAGATCAATCCACAGGGTCCATGAATCAATAGTTTATTCCTTTTAATGCTGAGTAGTAATCCATAGAAGATACACCACAATTTATTTTCCATTTACCAAAAAGTATTTTGAAAATTAGACTGTTTAGCA
>CAUYRH010182695.1:0-12524 GCA_963574655.1 Perodicticus potto
TCAAACCTGGCCCCGGCCAAATTGCAGCAACAATAAAAAATACCCAGGAGTTGTGGCGGGCACCTGTAGTCCCAGCTACTTGGGAGGCTGAGGCAAGAGAATCGCCTAAGCCAAGGAGTTGGAGGTTGCTGTGAGCTGTGACGCTACAGCACTCTACCGAGGGTGATAAAGTGAGACTCTTGTCTCTAAAAAAAAAAAAAAAAAAGTTTTCCACGTATGAATCATGGAAGGACATGACATTTCGTCCATAGCATGTAGTCTTTTACTTTTAGGTTAATTATTTACAAGTAATTTCAGAAAACTCGTTTTTTTTTCTCTGTTATTTTAGCAAATGTGGTAGTGGTAGAGATAATTCTCATTGTTTTAACTAAAGTCAATGCCATCCTTTATACCTGATGGCTAAAAGAAAGGAGTAAACGCCTTGGCCAGGTGAGTTATATGTTCCTGCTTTTTAGAGGTGTGGAATGGTTTTGTTTTCACACAACCATGTGGAGTAAGAGGGAGGTAGGTAAGGTTACCCAAAGGAAAATCCAGATGTCATACCAGGGACTGAGGTGATGCATAGCAGAACAGAAACAACCAGTGTCAACCATACACCATAATTTAGTGAATTTATTTTTCATAGTTTTTCAAATAAAGTTCAGGGGCATATATTTCAAAAGTTTCCTATATCAATACTTTGAATAAGGGGATAAAGAAAACTACCAAAAGTGTTATGAAGGTCAATTCAATCCCTAGGTATACTTATATGTGATTCCATTAAAAACTAACAACATTGCTCCTATCCTCAGAAAAACGTTTATCAAACAACTCGGTCCTACACGACACTAAATGAAAATGACCCGGTTGGAAGATAAAATTATCCTGATAAGTGAATACTTTGAATTTGCAATATGGGCAAAAATTTTAAGAGCTATCCTGCCAAAAAATTAATGTTAATGAAAATAAAATAAGGATGTATTTAAGAATTAGATTTAAATTTGTTCCAGGGCTTACAACATTCCAGATGTTTGCATTTATTACTCTCTTGCTAATAAGTACAGATTTGGATTTAACTGACCAATTTGTTCTTTTCATTTTCTTTTATATTTATAGCTATGTGTGCCAAATTTGCCTTCCTAAAATACTATGTAATTCTTTTATTCCACAAGGAAAGAACATCCACCATATGGTATAAGTACATATGTATGAAGCTCAGATGTCAATATTTTCAAAACTTCATTTCTAATGAGTGGAGATGCATGCAAGCATGAGTTACATCATGGTTAGCAGTCAACATTATTCAAATTCAGGGGGAGAAGTTGAGAATGTTCTCTACGATTGCAATCGTTGCTCATTTAAAATCATTAAAAAAACTAGATAGGATAGAGTGTAGATAAAATCTTCAGGCCTGAAATGTGTTGAGAAGTACTGTAATCCCGAATTAAGGTAAAAAGTCATCTGCACCACTGCAAAGTAAAGCAACATTACTTAAGAGAAACAGATGGGGTAAGATCTGGAAGCTGCGGCACGAATCTTTGTATGATGTCACTTGAAAAAATAAAAGTTAATGTGACGACGAGTGAAATTAATTCCGGAGATGACAGTTTTGTTCCAGTATGCCCTGGTGAGAAACACTTGGGAAGTTTGTGAAGTTCTAAGCAATTAGAATAATGACAAATAGGAATTCAAACAGAAAAAAGCAGTTATGTCATGTGAGGAATGCTTATTACAAATGGGGACAGCTATGTTGCAGCAAAGAAGGCTGAGAAGAAAGACAGCTGAGCACAAATGTCCCTTTTATATATGAACTAACACATTTTATTATTGGTGTTGATTCCAAATGGAATTGATTTTCTCCAAGAGTTGTAAGTTTCTTGCACTGGGGCTTTCATGGAGACCTAGAATTGTCAGGAATGTGACAGATAGCAAGTTTTTCATTAATTTTTTGGAAGGAATACGCGAAAGCAAGAAAGATGATTTAAATTTTTTGAGTACCTATTATGTTTCTAATCTAGGAATATAGTTGTATCATTTCTTTAAAAAAAATCTCTTCAACAGCAAATACTATAATCTTCATTTTACTGATTAGATCACTGAAGTGGGGATTCAGAATTCTTTCTAAGGTCTTTCTTTTTTTAATTTTATATTTATTTCAGAGTAAAAGGCACAAAACCATAAAAACTGTAGAAGAAAGTGTGGGAAAAACTTTTAATGATAGCAGCCTTGGGAAAGAATTTATGAAGAAGACCCCAAGGCAATTGCACCACCAACAAAAATAAATAAATGGAACCAGCTCAAATGGAAAAGTTTCTGCACAGCTAAGGACACAATAAACAAAAGAAAGAGACAACCTTGAAAGTGGGAGAATATTTTTGCATGCTACAAATTTGACAAAGGGCTGATAATCAAAATCTACAAAGAACTCAAGCAAATCAACAAAAAAAGAACAAACTTTCTAACTCTCAGAACTTTGCATATTCCATTTAAGTTTTCTTAAGATCAAGATTATGAAATATATGTTGGGACAGCAATAAAAATTCTTAAATATTAAATGTGTTGAAAATCTTTTAATTGTTATGAATTGTTTTCCTTAATATAATTATTTAATACATATATCCAATCATTTCTCAATAATATTCCAAAATATAAACATGATAAAAAGTGACATTCCTGGATCCAGATCTGTAGAAATGGCTTTATTACATTTTATGAAGAAGAGTAATACATTTATACTTGACAAATCAAAACATTGCAATAATTTAATGCAATGTGCCTCATTTGATATTTAACTTGTTGCATGTTCTTCTCATAGCCAGGTAATAGAGATATTTTTAAAATTACATCACCAATTTTGTTTATTATGCACTGGAAACTTTGATAATAAAATGAGAACTCATCTTGCTCACTAAATTAAATTCAGTACAATTTTAGCTAAATAAAATTGGAAAAATGATACATGCAACCAGCCAAGCACTAATAAGTATCACATGTACCAAAATTGCACAATATCTGAATATAATCTGTTCATTGTTAATGTCAAATAATTATTCAGCAGTATGAAGTTTCAATTTGCTATGTTAGGAATGCTCAATATGTGTCAGTGACGAATCACATTGCAAACATAAATTAAATGTAATAATAAATTATGTTTGATTTATTGCCATTTCTTAATGCCAGATTATCCATTAACCTCTAAATAATTTTAATTGGAATGACTTCTATAAAAAGTTAAAAGACTATGATCTTTGTTATTCAAGATTATTGCAGCAATATGTTAGTGTGATTGGCAATCTCTCAATTTAATCTATAACATTAAATCGTACAAAGTGGATTTGCACATTCTTATTTCTTGCCTAATGATAACTTTTAGGGCATGTAGCTGCACAGGCATGAGTTTGAAAGCGACCCAAGAACGTCTATATCTCTGAGGGACCAAGGGAAAAGAACAGGCAGACTCCAATGGAGACATTTACTTTTTCATACAAAAGTAGATTTTTATTAAATTTTTACTTTGGTCAAGTTTTTAGGCTTTTAAAATCATTACCTTGAATCAAGATGTTATACTTACTTTGAGCTTGATTTTAGTTAATTTGCTTTGGAAAAGCATATGTTAACCTGAGTCCCCAAGTTGATTTCTTCTATTTTAACTCCCTTGGTTTTTTGTTGACCTGTTACACAATTCCATTATTGATCTACCTACAGACAATTTATACTAGGCAAATCTCAAATAATTTTATTAATGGGTAATTACAAAGTGCATACCACCTAATGTTTATTCAAGTATATTTTCCAATTAAATTATTCTTTTAATTTGTTTGAAGTGTGTTTAAATGTAACTCAGTTTTATTACATAGAAGTTAACAGTATATGTTCCCAAACTTGTGACTGTTATATAAACTCCGGGTGGTTGGAACCTGGGGAAAAGGCGGGAGTGCTCTAGGAAGCCAGTCTAGACTAACAATTATCAACTGTATTTTTTGGATTCTTTTAGTTAAGTTGTACCAAATTCCCAATTTTTGTGTGCTATGGATAAATATAATTTGGAATAATATCAATGAGAGCAAATTACTATGGAATGTGTTGCCTTTCCTACATAGCTGTGTACTAATAACCTGAAATCATAAGATCCAGAGAAGGAGAAATCATTGAGAATTGGAAAAGGAGAAGGAAAAAAGGGAAGAAGAGATAGGAAAAGGCAACGCTCATGAAGGTCATTTGCCCAGGTTAGTAAGCAGGACCCAGAGAAACCTGAGATGGAGAATGTTCCTAGAAGTTCACGCTTTATTTGAAAGATGAAACTGACCCCTCACGGAACCTTTTCCAGGGCGTGGCGTCCATGATCGTATGTTAAAATTAGAATGTGCTGGTCCATATGTGAGTAATGGTGAGGGGCGCCCCGAAAAACTTGAACTCACAATTACTTTTGAAATTTAGAACCCAGACTTTAGAAGGTGACATTATTGCTTATTATGGATCATCCATTGGCAACTAAAGTTTGATAATCAGTGGACTTCACTAGATCATTATGGTACTTTTGCAGCTTTTCTACCCTCTCCATAGAAATAGAGATGGCCAGTCAAGATTCCCTACATGCTAACGTGTGTATTATACCTTATTATACTTATCATGCCTTATTATACTTCTCCTAAAAGTTCTTTTCCACTTTATTCATTCATCCACGGATGAACAGTTGGAGTTGATTCCAAATCTTAGCTGTTGTGAACATTGCTGCAGTGAACATGGGAAGGCAGATATCTTTTCAATATACTGATTTCCCCTCCTTTGGACACGTGTATTTACTAAGCAGTGGGATTGCTGGGTCATACAGTAGTTTTCCTTTTAGGATTTCGAGGGAGCTCCATACTGTTCTACATAGTGGATGCAGTCATTTACATTCCCCCCAATAATGTAGGTGGGTTCCCCTTTCTCCACATCCTCACCAGCCTTCACTATTACCTTTTTGACAAAAGCCATTTTAACTAAGCTGAGATGGCATTTCATTGTAGTTTTTTTTTTTTTTGGCAGTTTTTGGCCAGGGCTGGGTTTGAATCTGCCACCTCCGGCATGTGGGGCCGGAGCCCTACTCCTTTGAGCCACAGGCGCCACCCCTTCATTGTAGTTTTGAAATGCATTTTCTCGTAACTAATAATGCTGAGCATTTTTTCCATATACCCCTGGGCCATTTGTATGTACTCTTTTAAGAAATGACTATTCAGATCTTTTGCCCATTTTTAATTGGATTATTTAACTTATTCCCTATTGAGTTATTGGAGCTGCTTATATATTCTAGTTATTAGTCACTCATGACGAGCTTGCTAATATTTGCTACTATTCTGTGGGTGTTTCTTCCATTTGTTGCCTATTTCCTTTGTTCCGCAGAAGCTTTTTTGCTTGAGATGTTCCCATTTGTCCAATTTTGCTTAGGTTGCCTGTGCTTTGGGGGCGTTACTCAGGAAATCATTTCCCAGTCCAGTGTTCAGAAGTATTTCCTCAATGCTTTCTCTCAGTAGTTGTAGGTCTTAGATTTCATTTTTTAATCCATGTTGATGTGATTTTTATATTTGATGAGAGGTAAGGTTCTGGTTTCATCCTTCTGCACAGGGACATCCAGTTTTCCTAGGACCTTTTATTAAGGAGACTGTCCTCTCTCCACTGTACGAGCTTGCTAACTTTGTCGAAGATAAGCAAACTACAGATGTGTGGATTTATTTCTAGGTTCTCTATCCTGGTCCACTGGCCCACGTGTCTGTTTTCTGATAATTCATCTCCATTGCTTTTTAAATTTTTAAAAATTATTATGGGGACAGTTGCACATATTTATAGGGTATGAAAGAATGGTTTCCTTAAGGGATACTTTTTCAAATATCTTAGATATACAGAATTCCTGTGAAATTCCTACAGTCACTCTAAGCCACTGATACATTTTTATCCAGATATATTGCAGTGTGATTCATTTGACCAAATAATGTATTTGGATGTCATTCATGATCGGGATGAGATATAGGAGGTAATTAGCATCTTAATCATTTAAAAAGTGTGATGAAAGATCTTATATGAACACAGGAAAGTACAGAATATGTTTTTTATTTAGCTAAATGATCACATCTCATCAGGTAAAACATACAACTTCCAGCCGTAAAGTAAAAAAGCAAAAACAAACAAACAAAAAAATCAAAATAGTCAACCAATCTGTCCTTAAGTCTCCCAATGCCATTTAACGTCCATATATTTTATTACTTTTAAAACACATTGGTTAGATTATTTTTGGTAAAAAAGAAAAATAGATTTTCATAGAAAAGTGGGACTTTTTTCTGGCCCCAGACTTTTGTGTATTTTAATTCTCAAATTTAAATAACACCATATAAAGTTTAATTATCTATAATCCAGGAAAGTCGCAAGGCTCTCTCCAATTTTGTATCTTCCTTTGGCAGAAACCTTTAGTGGGCACAGAAGCATGAGAAACCTGATAGGAGAAAGGGAGTTTGAAAAAGGAAATCAAGAAAGAAAAAAAAAAACTAAAAGGTTTACTGTTTCCAGTAGGGAAATATTCCCAAAAGTCATTCCTTCTGGCCCTAAATCAAAGGGACGAGATAAGCAGTTCCTCCCACTCTTCTGGGAAAATTGTACAGCAGATTGATTTTGCAATCTATGCAGAAAGGACTGTGGGAATCATGAGATTGGAGACGTGGGCAAGGTGAGGTCAGTCCTGGAAATTCATTCATTCAGGCAATTCTTTACTGAGAACCTACTAAGTGCCATGCTGTGCAGGGAGGTAAAGGTGTGCTGGGAAGGGAAAGGTGAATCAAAGGCAGTGTCGAACTTTGCAAAATTTGCAACCTCTTGGAAGATGCTTTTGTATAGATGAGTAAAAATGCAACACAGCAAGGTTGAAGCAGAAGTACCAAGGGAGTTTGGTTGGAGCACAGGGGATGGACAACTCGTTTGGCTCTGTACTTGTTTTCCTGATACGAATAGCACGTCCATCATGTGAGAGAATACCCACCTGCGTTCTGATAATGCACTGATCCTCGCTGCCTGACCTGCATTGTCTTGGGGGACAGAGGCCAGAAACTTAACCTGACTTCTATCAGCTCCCTCTGAAACTCGCCAGTCGGATTTAATTTGATTATGAATCAGGAAATTCTTCCACAGAAAAGTATAGGTGGCTCCTGAGGAATAAATGGAGATTATAAAGTCGCAGTTGAAATGAGGGCGGAGCATTCTGAAAGATTCAGTTAAATGAGTTGTTAGTAACAACTTGGTGGCGTTCACACTGAAAAGCAAAGACATCCTAACAGCTGTCATTTAGCTTCAAATGCTGCAGATATCTACCGCATTCCTGAATCATCTAATTCAAGGTGGCCGCACTATTGGAAGTTAGATATTATTTTCATTTATTTTCATTTTACTAATGAGGAAGCCAAACCCAGAGAGGTTAGGTAACTAGCTTAAGGTCACACAGATTCAAATCCACATTTGCCTGGTACCCCATGGTCAAGTCCATCAGGGGTTCTCAAGCTGTGGGTCGCTACCCCTTTGTAACAATGAAAATACATCCCGCATATCAGATATTGACATTACGATTCATAACAGTAGCAAAATTACAGTTATGAAGTAACAGCGAAAATAATTTTATGGTTGGGGGTCACCACAACATGAGGAACTGTATTAAAGGGTCACGGCATTAGGAAGGTTGAGAACCACTGGGCTATACGGCTTTAAGTTTACCAGAAAGCCTAAAACTTATCTTAAGCAGCCAAAGGAAATACAACCTTAAAAATGGTCATACAGGCAGGCGCCTGTGGCTCAAAGGAGTAGGGCCCCGGCCCCATATACAGGAGGTGACGGGTTCAAACCCAGTCCTGGCCAAAAACTGCAAAAAAAAGAAAAAAAAAAAAGAGCGGTCATACAACTTTTATTGAAAAGAAAAGATCACAAAGTAAACAGAACTCAGAGTGAATGAGTCTGAGAATGATCAAAACGATGATTGTTAAGATTTGTATAAACCACCCACCTCCAGTGAGTGTGTGAGCTGACAGCAAGCATTCCATTTTGCCCTGTTTTTCAGTCTGCCAAGAGACTATATATACACATAGAAACATACATACGTATTTACATATATACACACACACACATACCATGGTTACATGGGTATCAGTACCAAGGTCCACTGCAAAAAGAACCTGATAATTCCTTCAGTTACAACTTCAATTAGACATCGCCATCTAGAGGTATTCTAGAGAACTGATCTGCCAGTGCCGTAGCAAGATCTAGGTTCAAGGTTAGCATTCTGGAAGTCAGATCCTGGATTAAAGTGAATTAAACACATGCACTTAAAAACACGATTGCACTTAACAACATAAGATAAACTGCCTGTAGGTATAAAATGTTTAGACTTCTCAGAAAAATGACTGCATTTCCTTCCTAAATTTCCAGCTGCTTTCTCCACGCCCTTATTAGACAGCTGACTCTGGTTTTCCTGATACGAGCAGCTCTTTCTTCAGGTGAGAGAATACCCACCTGGACTTTGATAGTTCGCCGATCCTCACTCCCTGAACTCCTGCATTAGTATTGGGGTATACACCCCTCAAACCTGACCTGACTTCTATCAACCCCACCATCCTCTGAAACTTGCCAGTCAGATTTAATGATTTGTTCCATGACCAGGATGCCTGGGGCTCCATTGAAAGCAGGAGGAAGATGTGCAGAAAGGATGGCCTCTGACCCCTAAGGCCATTTAATGAATATAATAACCAAGTGGGAAAACAGAAATCCTTTAGGGAAAAGGATCATTAAAGCCTGTGTTGTCCAACCCCCAGCTCTCCAGGGCAGGAAAGGGAGGCAGTGGGTTCTGCAGGAGGAAGGCAGATTGACAGAGGAGAGAGTGGTCTTGAGATGTGGCTGACTGAGGGTTCAAGTTCACTGGCAGGTATCACATAGAACTTCATGGAAGACGAAGGTCTACATAAGCAGAGGGCATTTCACTTTGGGGGGCCGCTTTCTTCCACCTAATAGTTTAGGGAACTGAGTCCTTCCATCCTGTCTTTTCATTGTCCTCTGAGTCCTAATAGTAGCACACAATCTACAAATCAATATTGTATTCTTTTTTCTCCACATATAGAGAAATATTCAGCATTTCAATGAAAAATATTTACTGTATAGCAAATAAATTGTTCTGTAACTTCCTTTTAAGAATAGCTATTTTGCAAAAGAAAATAGTGCCCCCATACCATATAAAAAAATTCTTGAACACAGCTAGATATTTGATAATTGAAAAATGCTCTGCAAATACTTTCTTTGTATTTTCTTCCATTCCCTTTTTCCCCGTGGTCCACTAGAAAACAAATTGATTGGCTTTTGGTGGAGAATGGAGAAAACCCCTCAGTGTCTTCAAGGAATGCTCAAGAGCCAAGTATGACTGTGTCCATGTTCTCTTGTGAGTACTTGTTCCATGGATGCGCCTCGATTCAGTATGAGCTGAACCAAAGCCTCCATCTCCAAGAGAAAGCACGCAGTTTAGAGAACAGCTATTGTTTTAGAAATAGGAGAAAGGATACAGCCGTGGTTCTCACACTTCCTAATGCTGTGATGTGTTTTCATTGTTACAAAGGGGTCGCGACCACAGGTTGAGAACTGCTGGTATACAGGGTGTCCTTAATGGGCCCCTATAGATTACTACATAGATATTAATGTCATTGAGAAAAAATTTCAATGTTTTCATTGTGGTCTGAAGATTGTCTCCTTGTAAGCAACTCTTAGATTATGTTGAAATCACAGGATTAAATGTTTACTCTTAAATGTTCAGAAACTATAATACTTTGGGTTATAAACAAGCTCAGTTTGGGAATTATTAAGCAATGTAACTAAGAAATGCAATTCGTCATTTATTGTTTACAACATGTTTATGAATCTGAAATATGCATGAAATGATACAATTAAGTCACTCTTGGTTTAACCCCCTCCTCCCCAGAGGCGTCTAATCTCAGAATAAAATCCTAGCTGCTTTCGACACGCTACTAGATCTGGTTTTACCTGTTTCCAACTTTGCTCCTTTCACTCTCTCCTGGATCGACTGCACTGGCCTTGTTCTAGCTCTCTGTGGATCGACTGCACTGGCCTTGTTCTAGCTCTCTTTTCTTCCTGCAGTCAATTGAAGAGAAAAACATCACAAGGGCATTTGCTGCTCCTTGTGCTTCAAATGCTCTTCCCCCTGATTTTGGCAAGGTTGTCATTTTCTCAGCAAATGTTGCCTCTACAAAAGCCTTGGTGGCCACCCTGTCCTAACTCCCTCACTGACTACTATGCTACTTTATCTTCTATTTACACAGTTATTGCCTAATTCTTTATCTTCTAATTTACAGTTATTGCCTAATTGCCTAACCCTAACCCTAACCCCAGAACAGAGGTGTCACCCTCTGTTCTGCTCATGGCATTGCTTAAGCACCTAGAATATATATGTCTGACATATAGTAGGCACTCAATATATATTTGACTAAATATGACATACACTTTGGTAACATCCGAAATGTGATATAGATTTTTCCTTCTAAACATTTTGTTTCACAGAATAAATAAAAGCCATTTTTGAAATAAAGACAAGTTACACGTGGAGCAGTATTTAAGTGAACATACGTGTGTGAGGATGTACATTTTAAAAAGCCTGTTACATTCAGCGTTTGTGTGTATGATCTAATGTAATAAACAAAACAATTGCATGAGGGCACAGGGTATGTGCAATGACCATCCTATTCTCAACAAGGTAATTCTGACTCTTTAAGTTCAGAAAGTTTTCCATATACACAGAGAATAAATCAAAAGGGCTGAAATCTAAACTCAAATGTTCTGCCTCCAGAGCCCCACTCTCTGGTGAGGTACCTCCTAAAACAACAGGCTCTGCAGTCAGAGACACGTCTTCATGGCTCGGCACCTGTAGCTCAGCAGCTAGGGTGCTGGCCATGTAAACCGGGGCTGGCTGGTACCAACCTGGCCCTGGCCTGCCAAACACCAATGACAACTACAACATAAAAATAGCCGGGTGTTGTGGCTGGTGCCTGTAGTCCCAGCTACCTGGGAGGCTAAGGCAAGAGAATCACTTAAGCCCAAGTGTTTGAAGTTGCTGTGAGTTGTGACTCCATGGCACTTACCGAAGGCAACAAAATGAGAATCTGTTTCAAAAAAAAAAGAAACACCTCTTCACAAAAGCATCATGCCCTTGAAAAGTATTTATTGCAACTTGTGATAAGACAAATTATTTTGTTTACTTAAAAATAAATCGGCTAACTTACTCAAACAATAAACTAATGCAATTATTGGAGAGAGGGAATAATATGATAAATTCTCCAGTCCCAGTAGGAAAGTCTAAATAATCTAGAATTTTTTAAGGAGGCTCACATTAAGAAAGAGTGCCACCTTGTGGTAATTTTTATGTCAAGGGACTCCTGATTCTTTTAAAGGTTTTTATAAAAGTGCCTAGTGGATTCGCAATTTATTCATTGCATATCTTTGAAATTTGTACACACACAAACTACAATCTTCTTTTAAAGCCACAGAAACAGTCTTGAAAAAGCAGTCATAGCCTCTGCATTAAGTATCTCTTCTATAGTCTTGAAAAAGCAGTCATAGCCTCGGCATTAAGTATCTCTTCTGATTTTAGAGCAAGAAAAACCTATTTTGTGCTTCAGATGGTATTTATAATTTTTCTCGTTTTATCTATGGGAAGGTCAGGCAGATAAGCTCCATGTTTTATCTGTTGTTTTTTAGGTGGAAACGATAATGACAATTGAGATGAAGGTGTTATTTCTATCACCCAGTCTTTTTCCATCCCAGGTCAGGGAACACCTCATTATCCTCATGCCGAGTAGAAATAAGGATATAATTACAAAGTGATTTTCTCACTTATGAAAATAAGCGTAAGATGTTTTTATTTTTTTTAATTAATTAATTAATTTTTGGCAGTTTTTGGCTGGGGCCAGGTTTGAACCCGCCACCTCCAGTATATGAGGCCAGTACCCTGTTCCTATAGGCCATTTAGCCAAATTAATTATGAAAGATGCTTGATTTGATCTCTCTCTTACAGAAATGAACACTCTGGCATTTATCCAGTGATATAAAAGTATCTTTTCTTGTGGAAAAATCAAATTTATGTAACTGTGACTTTTGTCTATTAGGCTTAAGTAAGATACATCAATATCTGTCAATATCATTTCCAGTAAGATAGATAGAATAATACAGAGAAGGCAGAAATTGAAATGCTTGAAGAATCTTGTTTCAAGGTCTTTTTGGTCTGCAAATCATTCTGGGTTGTTTTCTGATCTCTAAAGATTATCCTCCTTGTTTACTGGTCCAAATTAGCGTCTTTTTGGATGTCACCCTTTAACTTGCTTTAGGTGAGAGTAAAGTTAGCAGATGACATCTAGTACTTAATATTTCCGCTCTAAGGGAGGTAATAAAAGAGATTAGAAAACATTTTCACTTTGAACCATTTACCTTATTTTCCACAAAAGCTGTATCTCTTGGCTAACGATTCCCGTGACCGAGCCTTG
>CAUYRH010182700.1:0-14428 GCA_963574655.1 Perodicticus potto
CTACAGGCGCCCGCCACAACGCCCGGCCACTTTTTGGTTGCAGCCGTTACTGTTGTTTGGCGGGCCCGGGCTGGATTCGAACCCGCCAGCTCAGGTGTACGTGGCTGGCGCCTTAGCCCGTTGAGTCACAGGCGCCGAGCCAGGGCTGGCCGGTTTTATCAGGGATTGGCAGTGAGCTGTGGAATACGTTTTTCAACTGTTCTGGAGGCACTGTCATCCTAGCACTTTGGGAGGCTGAAGTGGGAGGATCCCTTCAGCTCAGGAGTTCAAGAGCAGCGTGAGTCAAAGGAAGACCCCATCTCTAGTAAAGGTAGGGAAAAAAAAAAATGATCCAGGCATTGTGGTGAGTGCCTATAGTCCCAACTACTTTTTAGGCTGAAGCAAGAGGATCTCTTGAGCCCAAGAATTTGAGATTGCTGTGAACTAGGCTGATGCCATGGCACTGTAACCTAGGACAACAGAGTGAGATACTGCCTCACCAAAAAAAAAAAAGAAGAAAGAAAAGAGAGAGAGAAAAAGGATTTTTTTTTTTTTGAGACAGAGCCTCAAGCTGTCACCCTGGTTGCGGTTGTCGTCGTTTAGCAGGCCTCGGCCGGGCTAGAACCTGCCAGCTTCAGTGTATGTGGCTGGCACCATAACCAACGTGCTGCAGGTGCCAAGCCCTGTTTTAATTTAATTTAATTTTTTTTTTTTTTGGTAGAGACAGAGTCTCACTTTATTGCCTTCTTTAGAGTGCCGTGGCAACACAGCTCACAGCAACCTCCAATTCGTGGGCTCAAGCAAGTCTCTTGTCCCCACCTCCCAAGTAGCTGGGACTACAGGCGCCTGCCACAATGCCCGGCCATTTTTTGGGTTGCAGCCGTCACTGTTGTTTGGCGGCCCAGGCTGGATTCGAACCCGCCAGCTTAGGTGTACGTGGCTGGCACCTTAGCCTGTTGAGCCACAGGCGCCTAGCCATGTTTTAATTTCTTTTAGAGACAGAGTCACATTCCCTTGCCTAAGCTAGAGTGCTGTGACATCAGCCTACCTCACAACAAACCTCAAACTTCAGAGTTCAGCCTTATTTTTTTGAGACAGAGCCTCAAGCTGTCTCCGTAGATAGAGTGCCATGCCATCACAGCTCACAGCAACCTCCAATTCCTGGGCTCAAGCGAGTCTCCTGCCTCCGCCTCCCAAGTAGCTGGGAATACAGGCGCCCGCCACAACGCCTGGCCATTTTTTGGTTGCTGCCATCGTTGTTGTTTGGCGGGTCCAGGCTGGATTTGAACCCGCCAGCTCAGGTGTACATGGCTGGCGCCTTAGCCCGTTGAGCCACAGGCCTAGAGTTCACCCTTCTGAGTAGGTGGGACTATAGAAGCATACCCCAACACCCAGCGAAATTTTTCTTTTCATTTTCTTTCTTTTTTTTAAAGTAGAGATGGGTCTCTTGCTTAGGCTGGTCTCAAACTCCTAACCTCAAGAAATTAGCCTGCCTCAGCCTTCCAGAGTGCTAGGATTAAGTGTGAGCCATCTTGCCTGGCAACATGGGAGTTCTGGCCTCTATCTGACTTGGTCTGGTTTATCACTCCTTAGGAAACTTGGAAGTTCTCTTGCTCTAGGGAGGTCACCATATTGATGCCAAACTTAGTGTGGATACTGGTTGGCATAGTGCTCAACTGATCCTCCCACCTCAAGTTACTGAGTAGCTGGGTACATGTCTGTGCCACTGTGCCCAGCAGAATCTTTAACTCTTAATTTTAAATTCATGAGAGTAGGCCAGAGTGGCTCACTTCTGTAATCCCAGCACTCTGGGAGGGCCAAGAAGGGTGGATTGGCCCTCCTCTGCGCTAGGACAGTGCTTGGGGAGGGGGCAGCAGCCTGTGAGGGTCCTGCTGGGCCCACTCCTTGCTCCTCCCCGGAGCTCCCACAGCTGGCGGAAGCCGGGGCGTTTTGGAGTAACATGCTGAGCCGTGGGGCTGGGGCGCAGGGTCGGGGTGCAAGGAGAAGGTTGGGAAAGGGGCAGCTCCCGCCCTGCCCCTTAGGTGGTCCTCGTTGGCGGGACACTGGCCACGTGTTCTTCTAGTGGCCTGAGAACTGTGGCTTCTTGGTTCACAAAGGTGCAGTGGACTGCTTTCAGCTTTTCAGGCAAAACAAAATTCCTTCCGGGTAGAATATGATACCTTTGGTGAACTCAAGGTCCCAAATGATAAGTATTATGGTGCCCAGACTGTGAGATCTACGATGAACTTTAAGATTGGAGGTGTGGCGGAATGCATGCCAGTCCCAGTTATTAAAGCTTTTGGTATCTTGAAACGAGCAGCTGCTGAAGTAAACCAGGACTATGGTCTTGATCCAAAGATTGCTAATGCAATAATGAAGGCGGCAGACGAGGTGGCTGAAGGTAAATTAAATGATCATTTTCCTCTCGTGGTATGGCAGACTGGATCTGGAACCCAGATGAACATGAATGTAAATGAAGTCATTAGCAATAGAGCAATTGAAATACTGGGAGGTGAACTTGGCAGCAAGAGCCCTGTGCATCCCAATGATCATGTTAATAAAAGCCAGAGCTCAAATGATACTTTCCCCACAGCAATGCACATTGCTGCTGCAGTAGAGGTTCATGAAGTGCTGTTACCAGGACTGCAGAAGCTCCATGATGCTCTCCAAGCAAAATCCAAAGAGTTTACACAGATCATCAAAATCGGGCGTACTCACACCCAGGATCCTGTTCCGCTTACTCTTGGGCGGGAATTTAGTGGTTATGTTCAACAAGTGGCATATGCAATGGCGAGAATAAAAGCTGCCATGCCAAGAATCTACGAGCTCGCAGCTGGAGGCACTGCTGTCGGTACCAGTTTAAATACTAGAGTTGGCTTCGCAGAAAAAGTTGCTGCAAAAGTGGCTTCACTCACAGGCTTGCCATTTGTCACTGCTCCAAATAAATTTGAAGCTCTGGCTGCTCATGACGCTTTGGTCGAGTTCAGTGGAGCCATGAACACTACTGCTTGCAGTCTGATGAAGATAGCAAATGATATTCGTTTTCTGGGTTCTGGTCCTCGGTCAGGTTTAGGTGAACTGATCTTGCCTGAAAATGAACCAGGAAGCAGTATCATGCCAGGCAAAGCGAACCCCACCCAGTGTGAAGCAATGACCATGGTTGCCGCCCAAGTCATGGGGAATCATGTCGCTGTAACTGTTGGAGGCAGGAATGGACATTTCGAGTTGAATGTTTTTAAGCTGATGATTAAAAATGTGTTACACTCAGCCAGACTGCTGGGGGATGCTTCAGTGTCTTTCACAGAAAACTGTGTGGTGGGAATCCAGGCTAACACAGAAAGGATCAACAGGCTAATGAATGAGTCTCTCATGTTGGTGACAGCCCTCAATCCTCACATAGGGTATGACAAGGCAGCAAAGATTGCTAAGACAGCACACAAAAATGGATCAACCTTAAAAGAAACTGCTATTGAACTTGGCTATCTCACAGCAGAGCAGTTTGATCAGTGGGTAAAACCTAAGGACATGCTGGGTCCAAAGTGATTTAAATAAATTTACACTGAAAATAAACATATATAAAATAAAAAAAAAAAAAAAGAAGGGTGGATTGCTTGAACTCATGGTTTTGACAACAGTCTGAGCCAGAGTGAGACCTCATCTCTAAAAATAGCTGAGCATTGTAGTGGGCAGCTGTACCCCCCAGCTACTTGGGAGGGTGAAGCAAGAGAATCGCTTAAGCCCAAGAACTGGAGGTTGGTGTGAGCTGTGACGCCATGGCACTCTACCCAGAGTCACAAAGTGAGACTCTCTCTCAAAAATAAATAAATACACAAGAGTAAGAATGTAATTGGCCCAACTTTTTTTTTAAATTATTGTTACTATTTTTTTGTAGAGACAGAATCTCACTTTATCACCCTCAGTAGAGAGCCATGGCATCACACAGCTCACAGCAACCTCCAACTCCTGGGCTTAGGTGATTCTCTTGCCTCAGCCTCCTGAGTAGCTGGGACTACAGGCACCCGCCACAACGCCCGGCTATTTTTTTGTTTTGTAGTTCGGCCGAGGCCGGGTTTGAACCCGTCACCTTTGGTATATGGGGCCGGTGCCCCACTCGCTGAGCCACAGGCACCGCCCCTAATTGGCCCAACTTTTGTGGAGCAGAATGAACATAAACATAAGATCACATGTCTGAGGACGGCTATGATTCCTAGAAAAGGAAAGGTTCCCTATAGTCACATCTTTCACATTACTGTGACTCAAGGGAGAATATTTAAAGGCTGGCTAGGTAGCTCACACCTGTAATCCTAGCACTCTGGGAGTCCAAGTCAGGTGGATCGCCTGAGGTCATAGGTTCGAGACTAGCCTGAGCCAGAGGGAGACCTTGTCTCTAAAAAAAGTTGCCAGGCATTGTGGCAGGCACCTGTAGTCTCAGCTGCTTGGGATGCTGAGGCTAGAAAATCTCTTAAGCCCAAGAGTTTGAGGTTGCTGTGAGCTGTGACTGTCACAGCACTCTGTTGAGGGTGACAAAGTGAGACTCTGTCTCAAAAAAAAAGGGGCGGGGAGAATATTTACTTCTCAAGAAGGTTGGGTGGAACAGTACTTAAAACCCAGAGAAATAGGCTTGGCGCCTGTAGTACAGTGGTTACAGTGCCCACCACATGCAACAAGGCTGGCAGGTTCAAACCCAGCCCCAGACAGCTACACCCAACCAATGATAACTGCAACCAAAAAATAGCCAGGCATTGTGATGGGTGTCTGTAGTCCCAGCTACTTGGGAGGCTGAGGCAAGAGAATCATTTAAGCCCAAGAGTTGGAGGTTGCCGTGAGCTGTGACACCACACCAGTCTACCGAGGGTGACACAGTGAAACTCTGTCTAAAAAACAAACAAACAAAAAAACCCCAGAGAGGCTTAGCGCCTGTGGCTCAACGGGCTAAGGCGCCAGCCACGTACACCTGAGCTGGCGGGTTCAAATCCAGCCTGGGCCGCCAAACAACAATGACGGCTGCAACCAAAAAATGGTTGGGTGTTGTGGCGGGTGCCTGTAGTACCAGCTACTTGGGAGGCGGAGGCAGGAGACTCGCTTGAGCCCAGGAATTGGAGGTTGCTGTGAGATGTGATACCACCGCACTCTATCCAGGGTGACAGATTGAGGCTCTGTCTCAAAAAAAAAAAAAGAATCTCATATAGAAGGAGAATCTTAAGCATTACAGAAAATGCAGTGTGAGTATATAGCATCTCAGGGCTGAATGATGTTCTAAGGGTCATTCTGTCCAGTCACTGTAAGTTGCGGATGGATTTTGGACATTGGAAATGATAAAGAGGGGCTGCTCCAAGAAATAGCATACACTAACGTCTAGGCATAACACATATTCTGGAATCAGCAAATTGTGTTGGATATGTGTAGGGTGTGTATTGGGAAATCAGTTTGGCGTGATGGATTGAACTATATTGTAGAGGGCCAAGAATACCACAGGCTAAGGTGAACAGATTCAGCAGGTAAAAGAGAAATATTAGGACTTGTTTATGAAGGAAATGATTCAGACCTGAGATTTTCTGGAATAGGCTAACTCTGTAAATGTAGAGTAGCATGATTGGGGAGGAAAAAAGAGCAAAACAAAACTGTTGATTAGGGACCTATATCAATAGTGAAAAGTGGGTGGCGCCTGTGGCTCATCGAGTAGGGCGCCAGCCCCATATACCGAAGGTGGCGGGTTCAAACCCAACCTGGGCTGAACTGCAAAAAACAGAATAGCCGGGCGTTGTGGCTGGGAGGCTGAAGCAAGAGAATCGCCTAAACCCAGGAGTTGGAGGTTGCTGTGAGCTGTGTGACGCCACGGCACTCTACCGAGGGCGATAAAGGGAGACTCTGTCTCTACAAAAAAAAAAAGAGTGAAAAGTGAGGAGATGGGATGTGGTTGTCAGAGACATTGTTAAGAGATCTACCAGGTTTGGGAATCGAGAACTCCTGGAGGGACAGAGAAAGGAGCCAGGATTAGGGAACTTTTACTTTATAAAAGGGCTATCCTTACATAGCCCTTGTAAGGATGGTGGAGATAACATGAGTCAAAGTAGCTAAAGGCTGATGTATACGAATGGGATAGAAGATGCTGAGTTGGGTTTGGACCACACTGAATTTGAGTTGTCAGTGGTACATCAGGTGGAGATATTTAGCAGACAACCAGAAATCAAACAGTATTGCCGGAGAGGGCAGGGACTAGATACAGACAGGGGAGTGGTCTGGATGGGGTCTGGAGGAAGAGGTAGGAGATACCCCGGTAGGAGGAGGAACCTGAAAATAGGCTGGTACAGCAAAGCAGCGAGGAAATAGCCTCCCGACCAAGAGTCTGTCATCTACCTCGTCTCCTCCAGCATCCAGTGGTGTTGGATGAGGCTGAGCAAAAGTTGGGAATGGGCAGAGGCAGAGAAAAGGCAACTTTTCGGCAGACAGTCGAGGCCGCAGTCAGATTGTGGAGTGAACACTGTGAAGACGAGGCAGAGAGCCGCGCAGAGAAAGGCAGGCAGAACTGGAGGGGCTTCGGGCACTGCGGACGAGGACCTATTCGATTTTAGGCTACTTGTCCCTCAGCATCGAGATTTCTGCTAAGTAGGTGACATGAGATGCTGCATGTGGAGAGTTTATTTCAGAGACTACCACTTACAAGAGTGCCGATTATTATTATTTTTGGTAATAAGGTAGCTGCGCTTTTCCCGTAAGCAGGAACTGCTGAGGGCAGGGGTGGTACTGGGACCCACCTCTTCCGCCCGCCTCAGCGCTGTTCCGGTCTGCGCAGGCGCACAGGGAGGACTCGACAGGGCAGGCGGAAGTGGCGTCAGAGACGCTCCAGGGACCCGTCCTATTGAGTAAATAGACGCTGCTGATCTGAGAACGGTGCGGGCCTCGGCAGCTCACCATGAACCGGCTCCCGGACGACTACGACCCCTACGCTGTTGAAGAGCCTAGCGACGAGGAGCCGGCTCTGAGCAGGTAGGCCCCTGCCCCACCCTGGCCCCCGAGGCCGTGCCTTGGATACCTTCATTCGCTGCCCCTGCCGAGTCTTTGCGCAGACCCTCGGCCCAGCGGCTCAGGGACCTGTCGCGCCCCCTGTTGCTTGATGGCGGCCACGGGTGAGGGTCCTGGTGGGGTTACGCAGCCACCGGGGCGGCGAGCCCGACATCGGCTCTGGAAAGAGGGACCCGGAATTAGGAACGCCGCGTAAATCTTCAAAAGCCGTGAAATCTGAACCTCCTTCTACAGCTTGCTAACAGAGTGGCCGAAGGCAAATCACTTTATCCTCAGTTTCTCATCTATAAAATGGAAAGGAAGTAACATATACCGATGTAAGTTATAAGTGTGTTGTGAGGCTCACGGGTCTTACTGTGAATTGCTCATCTTGAGGACTAAATTGCCATAAACAGAATCAAGCGAATATTGATCAGGCATTTTTGGAGTATTACATGCTTGCTCTGAGCTGAAGAGATAAATCATAAAAACGTTGTCTTCCGGCTCGGCGCCTGTGGCTCAAAGCGGCTAAGGCGCCAGCCACGTACACCTGAGCTGGCGGGTTCGAATCCATCCAGCCCGGGCCCTCCAAACAACAATGACGGCTGCAACCAAAAAGCCGGGCGTTGTGGCGGGCGCCTGCAGTCCCAGCTACTTTGGGGGGCGGAGGCAGGAGAGTCGCTTGAGCCCAGGAATTGGAGGTTGCTGTCAGCAGTGATGCCACAGCACTCTATCCAGGGTGATAACTTGAGGCTCTGTCTCAAAAAACAAAACAAAAAAATCCTTTGTCTTCCACAAGCTTACAATATGGGGAAATAAGATAAAGTACGTGTTTTGGAGCATCGTAGAAAATGTTGACTTGAGATAGGAACAGATGAAATTCCATGGAAATTTCCAGAGGGAAGAAATTTATCCTGCTTGGGGGGAATTTGAAGTTATGTTGTCAAGAGATTTTCCAGGCAAATGTAGCTGTTTATGAAGCTGTCAGCAGATTCTGTTTATCAACTTTATTTTTTCTCACTTTGTTGCCCTCAGTAGAGTGCTGTGGTGTTAAACCTCACAGCAACCTCAAACTCCCCAGTAGCTGGGACTACAGGCACCCCCACAAAGCCCGCCTATTTTTTTTTTTTTTTTGAGACAGAGCCTCAAGCTGTCACCCTGTATAGAGTGCTGTGGCATCACAGCTCACAGCAACCTCCAACTCCTGGGCTCAAGCGAGTCCCCTGCCTCCACTTCCCAAGTAGCTGGGACTACAGGCGCCTGCCACAACGCCTGGCCATTTTTTGGTTGCAGCCGTCATTGTTGTTTGGCAGGCCTGGGATGGATTCGAACCTGCCAGCTCAGGTGTATGTGGCTGGTGCCTTATCCCGTTGAGCCACAGGCGCCGAGCCAAGCCCACCTCTTTTTAGAGGCAGGATCTCTCTCTCTCTTGTTCAGGCTGGCCTTCAACTCCTGAGTTCAGGTAGGAGGAGTGCTTGAATTAACATACATAGCACTCTAGCCTGGGCGACAGAGCAAAACTCTTTTGGGGAGAAAATAAAACATGCAATGTAACCGTTGGGGTTGTTGTTTTTCATTTAGCATAAACATCTGGAGAGTCATACAGGTTGTCATATGTATAGCTGGTTTGTTGCTTTCTTTACCGCAGAGTTCTATTCTTCATTAATCTTTAATAGAGGGACATGTGGGTGGTTTTGTTTACTTTGGCTATTGTGAATAAAACTATAAAATTCATGTATAGGTTTTCATGTGAACGTAAGTTTTCATTTCTCTGGGATAAATGTCCAGGAGTGCAATTGCAGAGTTGTGTGGTAGTTGCATGATTAGTTTTTTTCTTTTCTTTAACTGAGACAGAGTCTCATTTTGTCACCCTAGATAGAGTGCCATGGCATCATAGTTCACAGCAACCTAAACTCTTGGGTTCAAGCGATTCTCTTGCCTGAGCCTCCTTAGTAGCTGGGACTACAGTCACCTTCTACAATGCCTGTTTTTTTTTTTTTTTTCTTTTGTTTAGCAGGCCTGGGGATGGTTCGAACCCATTGGCCCCAGTGCACAGGGCTGGCGCCTTAACCACTGAGCTACGGGTACCCAGCCTCATGTTTAGTTTTTTTTTTTACAGAGTCTCACTTTGTTGCCCTTGGTAGATGCTATGGCTTCACAGCTCACAGCAACCTCCAGCTCCTGGGCCTAGGCCATTCTCCTGTCTCAGCCTCCCGAGTAACTGGGACTACAGGAACCCGCCACAATGCCCAGCGATTTTTTTTGTTGCAGTTTGGCTGGGGCCAGGTTTGAACCCACCACCCTCGGTATGGGGGGGCCGGCGCCCTACTCACTGAGCCACAGGCGCTGCCTTTTTTTTGGTTTGTTTTGAGACAGTCTCAAGCATCTGCCCTGGGTAGAGTGCTGTGGCGTCACAGCTTACAGCAACCTCTCACTTGGGCTTAAGCAATTCTTTTGCCTCAGTCTCCTAAGTAGCTAGGACTACAGGCACCGGCCACAACACCTGGCTATTTGTTGTGGTTGTTGTTGCAGTCGTCATTGTTGTTTTAGCTAGCCTGGGTGGGGTTCAAACCCACCAGTGTGGGTATATGTGGCCGGCGCCCTACCCACTGAGCTATGGGTACCTCCCAGCACTGTGAATTTATTTTTTATTTTTATTTATTTACTTATTTATTTTATAGAGACAGAGTCTCACTTTATCACCCTCGGTAGAGTGCTGTGGCATCACACAGCTCACAGCAACCTCTATCTAACTCCTGGGCTTAGGCAATTCTCCTGCCTCAGCCTCCCCAGTAGCACCCGCCAAATCACCCTGCTATTTTTTGTTGCAGTTTGGCCGGGGCAGATTTGAACCCCGCCCACCCTCGGTTTATGGGGCTAGCACCCTATCCACTAAGTCACAGGTGTTGCCCTATTTTTTATTTTTATTTTTTTGAGACAGGATCTCATTATGTGGCTCTCGGTAGACTGCTGTGGCATCACAACTCACAGCAATCTCAAACTCTTGGGCTTAAGCAAGTCTCTTGCCTCAGCCTCCCAAGTACTGGGAGTACAGATGCCCACCACAACACCTCTGATTGCAGTTGTCATTGCTGTTTAGCAGACCCAGGCCAGACTTGAACCGTCAGCCTTGGTGTATTTGGCCAGCACCCTACCCACTGAGCTATGGGCACCACCAGCACTGTGAATTTTAAACTGTAATATTTATTTACTATCAGTTGACGTATTGTATGTGTATGTATTAGCTATATGTTAATTATATTAAGTCTTACATCAGTATCCACAGTTTAAAAAAAGAAAATTCCCAATTTGGTGACGTAGACTTTCATTGCTGATAGGATTATGAATTGGTGCAATGCTTTTGGAAGTATGATAATAAGAGAAGTCTGAACGATGTTGATATGTAATTCTGGACATTTATCCTAAGAAAATCAGTAGAAACAAAATTACATACAGAGATGATCATTGTAGTGTTCGTTAGCAGAGTTTAGAAATAAATGTGCAGCATCCACAAGAGGATATGTGTGTAGACATTTAAAATATATTTGTAAATATGCAGAACTGGATATATTAAGTAAGATTAGCTGTGTAGTGTGGTAGGTATATCAAATACAACCTTGTAAAACTTGAGGTTGTTATTACAATTTGTTATTGGACAGTGAGTCTGATGGGAGTTTTAAGTTACTTAATTTTTTTTTTTTTTTTTGAGACAGAGTCTCACTTTGTTGTCCTCAGTAGAGTGCTCTGGCGTCACAGCTCACAGCAACCTCAGACTCTTGGGCTTAAGCAATTCTCTTGCCTCAGCCACCTGAGTAGCTGGGATTACAGGCGCCCAACACAACACCCGGCTATTTTTGTTGCAGTTTGGCCGGGGCTGGGTTCGAACCCACCACCCTCGGTATATGGGGCCGGTGCCTACTCATTGAGCCACAGGCGCCGCACAGTTACTCCAATTTTTTAATATTCATATTTTTTTTTCATTTAAACATGTACTAGCTCTGAAGATGAAGTGGAAGTACTTTTACATGGAACTCCTGACCAAAAACGAAAACTCATCAGGGAATGTCTTACTGGAGAAAGTGAATCATCTAGTGAAGATGAATTTGAAAAGGAAATGGAAGCTGAATTAAATTCTACTATGAAAACAATGGAGGACAAGTTATCCTCTTTGGGAACAGGTAAACTTTTGGTTTGAGTTAAGGAATAAATGTATTTGGCAACGTGTGCTGGAGTTTTTAATGACTATAGAGAAGTATCCTCTGTTCTTGGGAATAGACTAATACTGTTAACTTGCGTGATTTCCTTTTGTAGTTTTTGCTCTAGGATTAAAAAAAAGACCCAAGCTTGTAGAAGTATTTTCAGTATTAAATGGCACTGATAGAGCAGATTTAGTGATGTGTCGCCACAGATTCCTATCTTATTTTATTAAGTAATGAAAGATACTTCATCTTGATACTTGGTCTTTATGTAAAATGTATCTGACCTGAACACTAGTTTGTGAAAGTAGGACTCCTCAGCCTTGGTTTTCATATTGATATGTTGTATATTAATGGTTATAATTAAAAGCATGTAGTAAAATAATAAATACCAAAGCAGATGTTAATTAAGAGGAAGAATTGGGAGGGCGGTGCCTGTGGCTCAGTGGGTAAGGCACTGGCCCCATATACCAAAGGTGGTGGTTCAAACCCAGCCCCAGTCAAACTGCAACAAAAAAATGGCCTGGCGTTGTGGAGGGCGCCTGTAGTCCCAGCTACTCAAGAGGCTGAGGCAAGAGAATCGCCTGGGCCCAAGGAGTTGGAGGTTGCTGTGAGTGATGCCACTGCACTCTACTGCGGGTTAATAAGTGAGACTCTGTCTCAAAAAAAAAAAAATAAAAAGGGGACGATTTAGGGATGTAGGCATGTGATGACATAGGTAATATCAGGGCAGTGGGCAGATGGAGAGTGTGTCCTTGATTCTCATTTCCCTTGCCTTTTTGCAGGATTTTTGGCCGCTTTCCCCAAATGTCCCTTAGAATAAAATGGTTATTTTCTTTCTTTCCTTTTTTTCTTTTTTCACTTCATCACCCTTGGTAGAGTACTGTGGCTTTACAGCTCACAGCAACCTCCAGCTCTTGGGCTTAGGCGATTCTTTTGCCTCAGCCTCCCTAATAGCTGGGGCTATAGGTACCCCTCATAACACCTGGCTATTTTTTTGTTGCAGTTTGGCTGGGGCCAGGTTTGAACCCACCATCCTCAGTATATGGGGAGTCCTACTCATTGAGCCATAGGCGCCGCCCAAAATGGTTATTTTCTGTTCTCCATAGTATGGAGCATGACTGAAAAACAGTGATACGTAATGCTGGCAATCTGACAATATTTAATTAAAAGGAAGAAGGGATAATCCTCTTTTTTTTTTTGTAGAGACAGAGTCTCACTTTATCACCCTAGGTGGAGTGCCGTGGCGTCACACAGCTCACAGCAACCTCCAACCCCTGGGCTTAGGCGATTCTCTTGCCTCAGCCTCCTGAGTAGATGGGACTACAGGCACCCACCCGGCCACAACACCTGGCTATTTTTCTGTTTTTTTGCAGTTCGGCCAAGGCCGGGTTTGAACCCGCTACCTTCAGTATATGGGGCCAGCATCCTACTCCATGAGCCACAGTTGCCGCCTGGGATAATTTTCTTTCTTTCTTTTTTTTTGAGACAGAGCCTCAAGCTGTCGCCCTGGGTAGAGTGCCACGGCATCACAGCTCACAGCAACTTGCAAGTCCTGAGCTTAAACAATTCTCTTACCTCAGCCTCCCAAGTAGCTGGGACTACAGGTGCCTGCCACAACGCCTGGCTATTTTTTGATTACAGTTGTCATTGTTGTTTGGCAGGCTCCGGGCTGGATTGGAACCCGCCAGCTCTGGTATATGTGGCTGGCGGTTTAGCCTCTTGAGCTACAGGCACCGAGCCAGAGAAGGGATAATTTTCCTCAAGATTTGGAACACTTTAAGGAGGGGCAGTTCTCTGTAATTGCATAGGACATAGAAATTGAGTAAGTTAGGCCAGGCAAGGTGGCTCATGCTTGTAATCCCCGCACTTTGAGATTGAGACAGGTGGCTTGCTTGAGCTCACGAGTTCAAGACCATCCTGAGCAAGAGCGAGATCCCCATCTCTAATAACTAGCTGGGTGTTGTGGAGGGTGCCTATAGTTCCAGCTACTCAGGAGGCTGAGGCAAGAGGATCTCTTTAGCCCAAGAGTTTGAGGTTGCTATTAGCTATGATGCAATGGCACTCTACTGAGGGTGATAAATAAGACTCTTGTCTAAAAAAAAAAAAAGAAAAGAAATTAAGTCCCTGGTGTGAAAAGATTTCACCATCCAGATGAGATTGTGAGTGAGTTGATATTACTTTGAGGTGATGAAAGATATGTGGGATATTTTTTTTCCCTCATGAGTTATGTGTGGCTTAGTTTGTAAACTTTACTTCTGATTTGAATAGGCTCTTCCTCAGGAAATGAGAAGGTTGGAACAGTTTCGACAAAGTACTATGATGATATATATTTTGATTCTGATTCTGAGGATGAAGACAAAGCAGGTAAGTAACATATTTACCAGGTTAGCAATTACATTTTATGAGCAAGAGTTATGTAACTATTTGCTATTAGGATTTTTTTCCTCTGAGTTTTTTCTTTTACAAAATTGCATGCCATTGATGTAAAAACAAAAGCAGAATGGAGTGATAAGAAAAGCTAGGCAGGCTCTGCACCCGTAGCACAGTGGTTACGGTGCCACCCACATACACCAAAGCTGGTGGGTTCAAACCCAGTCCGGGCCAGCTAACCAACAATGAAAACTGCAACAAACAATAGCTGGGCATTGTGGTGGGCACCTGTAGTCCCAGCTACTAGGGAGACTGAGGCAAGAGAATCGCCTAAGCCCAGGAGTTGGAGGTTGTTGTGAGCTTGTGTGACGCCACGGCACTCTACCGAGGGCGATAAAATGAGACTCTGTCTCTACAAAAAAAAAAAAAGAAAAAAACTAAAATCTAGGGCGGCACCTGTGGCTCAGTGAGTAGGGTGCCGGGCCCATATACCGAAGGTGGCGGGTTCAAACCCAGCCCTAGCCAAACTGTGACAAAAAAATAGCTGGGCGTTGTGGCGGGCACCTGTAGTCCCAGCTACTTGGGAGGATGAGGCAAGAGAATCGCTTGAGCCCAAGAGTTGAAGGTTGCTGTGAGCTGTGATGCCACGGCACTGTTCCAAGGGTGACAAAGTGAGACTCTGTCTCTAAAAAAAAAAAAAAAAAAATAGCGGGGTGTTGTGGTGGGCGCCTATAGTCCCAGCTACTTGGGAGGCTGAGAGAAGAGGATCAGTTGAGCCCAGGAGTATGAGGTTGCTGTGATCTATGATGCCACGGCACTACCCAGGGTGACAAAGTGAGACTTTGTCTTTTTTTTTTTTTTTTGAGACAGAGCCTCAA
>CAUYRH010182701.1:0-23789 GCA_963574655.1 Perodicticus potto
AAAAAAAAAAAAAAAAGTCTGTACCTAATGAAAATGGTTTTAATTAGTTATATCTGACCAAAGTTTTCATTTTAGTTCAAACTAAGATTCCTGCCTTATCAGTCCCCCTTATCAGGGGACTTTAGAAAAAATGGAGACATCCCCTGGGCTTTTTTGTCATTTATTTTATTGGTAACACTGGATCCTAGCACTCTGGGAGGCCGAGGCAGCAAGATGAGACAGCCTGAACAAAGCCCAGGCAAAGCAAGATCCCCATCTCTACCAAAAGTAGAAAAACAAAATTATTAGGGTATTGTGGTAGGTGTCTGTAGTCCTAGCTAATCCAAAGGCTGTAGTAGGAGGATCAGGCAAGAGGATCACTTGAACCCAGGAGTTTGAGGCTGCTGTAAGCTAGGCTGACACTAGGGGTCTCTTGCCTGGGCAACAGTCTCAAAAAAAGAGAAAAAAACAAATTGGTAAGTAAATTTGTAAAATATCACACAAAAGCCCCTCAACACAAACAGAAAACCTACTTTGCATTAAATTAATATTTGGATTTCCCCCCCCCATATACTTAAATGATGGCATTTTAGCCCACCACTGTGTCTCACACCTGTAATTCTAGCACCCTGGGAGGCCAAGGTGCAAGGATCACTTGAGCTCAGGAGTTTGAAATCAGCCTAATTAAGAGTGAGACCCCATTGCTACTAAAAATAGAAAAAAATTAACTGAGCCTGGTGGTAGCATACCTGTAGTACCAGCTACTCCAGAAGCTGAGAGACAAGAGGATAGCTTGAGCCCAGGAGTTTGAGGTTGCTGTGAGCTATGATGCCACTGCACTCTAGCCTGGGGCAACAAACAGAATAAGACTCTGTCTCAAACAACAACAACAACAAAAATAAAAACTTGCATTTTTATGAGGAAAATACCAAGTACTTAAAAAGGTAGTAATAGTTTAAAGGTTTGGCCACACCACTTAGTAAACAAAGACCTTAAATCCAACAAGAGCCTATAAAGGACTGAACTTAGATACCTAAAGGGAAAAATTTCTAAGGAGCAGCAAAATTCAAAGACAATTAATCAAGACAATTTAAAGAAATTAAATCAAAAGTTTCTATCTAATTACAATTTCAAATGAGTCCTTACTATATAAGCCATATATATAGAATATGCTCCTATTCTAAAAGCTTTACTTACATTATTCCATTTACCTCTCACAACAATTTTTACTTTACAGGTGAGTAATAAGCCGGGTTTATATCACTTGTCCATCCAAGTCAGGGCAGAACAGGGATTCAAACTCAGTCTGACTTCTATAGTACACTTTTTTCCTATCAACTATTTCCATTGCTATTCCCACGGATAGTATTAGACATCTAGGAGAAAGCAAATGACAAAATAAAAATCAAAACTACTTAATGACTTTCAGAATGAGTTAAATATTCAATCTCTAAATATTCCTCCTTTTCAAAAGTCAGAACACTTGGCTTGGCGCCTGTGGCTCAACGGGCTAAGGCGCCAGCCATGTACACCTAAGCTGGCGGGTTCGAATCCAGCCTGGGCCCGCCAAACAACAGTGACGGCTGCAAACAAAAAAAAAAAATGCCAGGCGTTGTGGTGGCCGCCTGTAGTCCCAGCTACTTGGGAGGAGGAGGCAGGAGACTCGCTTGAGCCAAGGAATTGGAAGTTGCCATGAGCTGTGATGCCACTGCACTCTACCCAGGGTGACAGGCTTGAGGCTCTGTCTCAAAAAAAAAAAAAGTGAGAACACTAGCCAGACACTAGCTAGAACATAGTTATTTGGGACAAAGTTATCATACAGACTCTACCAAGCAAATAAAAACACACTATCATATAACCCAGGGTTCAGCAAACCATTGTCTGTGGGCCAAATTAGCCCTTGGTCTGTTTTAATACATGCCATAAATGATTTTTAAATTTGTTAAAGGATTGTAAAAGCAAAAAAAGGAATTTGCCACAGCACAGTCTAAAATTTTGCTATCTAGCCCTTTATAGAAAAAATTACTGACCCTCGTCTAGGCTATTTGTAAGCAAGTTTTCAGCTGCCTTTTTTAAATAGCAAAATGCAGGAAGTGACTTATAAGATATAGACTATCTGGGATTACAAATGGATTCTCTTAACTCCAAATCAGAAGACAAAAGTCCCGAACACATCTCTGCCCATTCTCCCACAGGCAAGGTTCTGATTTTTCCATGGGCTCAAGTTTTTTTTTGTGGTGGCTATTAAGAAAAGAAAGCAACTTGACCTCTCTACAGAGCTAAGTTATAGGACCTGACAATCTGAAGACAAGAAATAACTACATTCTCCTTAGTGACATGTTCACTCCCAAGCAGAAAAATAACACTGTTTCCCAAATGCATCTGAGCTAAAAGGTAGGGGGGGCGAGGGAAAAGGATCAGCTTGCATTATTCATGGCTGGTCTTCATTTTTGCTTCTACTCTTAAAAGAATTACTACAGTCAGTTGAGCAAGAATGGATTTCTGCACAATAACTAAGAAAATCCCATGAAGGCTATGTTAACCAGT
Organism: Perodicticus potto; assembly: GCA_963574655.1. Lineage (NCBI taxonomy): Eukaryota > Metazoa > Chordata > Mammalia > Primates > Lorisidae > Perodicticus > Perodicticus potto. Next base: position 2,527 of record CAUYRH010182701.1, read on the forward strand.
TCGATGAAAATATTTCAAAATGTATATAAAACCAGCACATTGTACCCTATGATTGCATTAATGTACACAGCTATGATTTAATTAAAAAAAAAAAAAAAAGAATGGATTTCTGTCTCCACAAATACAAGAAAAATGGCATTTTAAAGATTAGAAGTTAAAAAGGGGGGTGGGGAAGAAGTTGAAAAGTGAAAATACTAAACTTTAGGCATTTCCCAGAAGTCAAAATAGGAAATTACAAGTCAACTGAACACATGCAGAAGTCACAGGTACTGGATGACTGCACTAGCAAGTTGGCTTGACAGGCACTGCCCAACATCCATTAACAGTGCCAGACCTCTCATTCTTATTGCAACCTTCTACTAAACAACCAAAAGCTCCATTTTCGCTTAGAAACCATTGGACACTTTAACAAATAACATTAGTATAAAATATGCCATGTCATGAAGCTCCTTGCTTCATGATGACTCAGCAGCTGCTGCAAAACATCCAGTTGACAGCCTGTAATAGTTGACAGCAAGCAAGTAGCTCATAAGTCTACCAACGTTCCAGTAAGGACTAAAGAAAGTTCTTTTTAAAAAAAAAAAAAAAAAAGTAAGCAATAAATAGTAGAGTATCTGAAGACTTTTCTGAGTAGTTTCTGCCAATATTAAATAACACCTACCGGGTTGCTCAAGAAACCCCAAAATACCTTTAATCCCAACTCAAAAGCTAATTTTTTTTTTAATTAAATGGCTGAGGTAAGTAGCCAAAAGTTTTTTAGATAGGGGGCAACAATAAATTCTCAAAATTTAAAACAAAACTACACAACCTGAAGTCATATCAGCGCTAAGACAACTTGGATCATAGGTGTTATGCTGTTAAGGCATCATCTCCCCAAAATTAGACTTTTAACTCAACACATTTTAAAATAAGCTGTGAATATAACTTTTGCTACTGGAATATGTTAGCTACCTTTCAACCTCTGTCCAGGATATATATTGACCTATGTTTAAAACATTCCATTTTTCTGTATGTAACTATACAGGAAGATCTCAGAAAGCACTCAAAAACATTTATTCTTAAGAGAAACAGAAAGTATCAATGTCTAAATTCCATTCTATAGAAGAATTAAGTTAAATGGCCGGGCTTGTCACCCGAATTCTAATCTTAAACTTGCCTACACATACCCTTGGTTCCTCACAATGAAATTCGAAAACCAAACACTTTTGTACATATCTCGAGGAACACTGGTGGAAGTAACAGTAATGCCAAGCCTTCGGAGCATTAGTAGAGAACTACTTAATGTCTAAGTAATTTGCATTTTTATCATTAAAATATTTTCCTCAAATCTTTACTTTTAAAATTCATATTGATAATGATGATACGATTTAGCAACACCACCAAACAACAGGCTAAAGTGTTCACTCTTTATTATTTAGAATAATATAATAAGTCTACCTATGCAACAAGTTGTCAGACCCTTTTGCTATATTTTTGTTTTTTAACAAGTTTAAGAAACACTTCCACCTTGGTAATATTGAGAAGTTTTCTTAGTGGCTTTATTAAAATAAGTTTTTAACATTTTCTTATTCAATCCAACAAGCAACATTTAAATAATGGAATTTTCTCTGAATCAAATGTTCACTTACAATGAGATAAACTCCTTTTCCTAATTTTAAACAACCAACAGTGCACGCAGTGGCTAAAGCGACGGCTAAATTATAAGACCACCAACATGTCTGCAGTGTCAAAAGTACCTACACTTCTAGAATATGCCCCAAAATATTAACATGTTTTGTGTATGAGATCAGTGCTCAAGTACCGGTCAACTGTGGAGGGCGGCCAATTCCAGCCTCCAAAATAAAGGGGGGGGGAGTCACGCAGCAGAGAAAAGACGTAAGGGTGGAGAGGGACTTTTAAAAATGCCCCTGTGCCACGGTAACTATAACCCGGTTAAGAAAACCTAAGCCAATGTTCTCAGATCAGGGACTCATGGGCAGTGAAGAACGAGAATTAACAGACTGCGACTAAGTTATTCCACTTTGCGCTAACAGGGCCCCCCACAACTCTCCGTGTGCCCAGAGGCAGATTCTTCCCGGCAGACCCCCACAAACACACACACGCACACTCCGAAATCAGGGACACTAGAAATCAGCAAGCACAGGGGCTTCCGGCCACATCTTTACCTTTCTCCCTAGAGAAGACATGAATACTCTCGAACTCCTAATCCCCGCCAAAAAATAAAAAAAGAAACCCGAGTACCGTAGGCCTAGATTATTTTCCCGCCCTGCGCCGGTCCGGGAAAGCCCCTGGCCCAAAGGGTTTGGGGAGAGGCGGCCTAAACCACACGTGTGAGCCGCAAGGCACGGCCTGTCTCAGCCCACTTCCCGTCGCCTCCCCCAAACGGCCAGAGCTCCCGCCGCCTCCTTCGGGCCTTTCCCCTGGCTCGCCAGTCGCCTCCACGTGGGGCGCCGGGGCCTCGCAACCCCAGTTTCTTCCTGCCGAGTTCTCAACCCGCTAGACCACCGCGGTGTCGGGGTCGCGTACCTGGTGCTGTTGTCGCCCCTGCTGGTAAGGCTTAACTGGCCCCTGGTGGCAGCGCCGGGTCCGGATCTTGCCGCCACCGCCCCCTCCGATTCCTCCGGCTCCCGAGGCCATGGCGGAGCCTCCACTGCTTCCCGCTCCGGGGCGGGAAGGGGGCGGGAGAGGCAGAGGCGGAGGCCTTACAGCGCCCCCCCTCGCCCAGCCCCGGCCCAAAAGTCTGCCCGCGATGCCCACACAGTGGGACACAGGCACACCAGGAACAGCGAGGTTGAAAGCAGGAGCGCAGAGTGCCCGCTGGCAGCAGGGAAGGGGGTGGCGGCGGCAGAGGCCGAGGAGCTGGCTCAGGTCCGGCACCCTCCTGCGGACCCCCGCCTCTGTGTATGTCACGGTCTCTATGGAGATCTCCCGCAGAGGACAGTGCGAGCAGCTCCCGGCGCTGCTGAGGCCTAACTCGACCGCCGGCTGCCGGGGGCTCTTCTTCCGTCGTCCTAGCCCGAGCTGCCGCAGTTGAAGCCACTGGCGCCGCCCGCCTACCCCTCCCCTCTGCGCACAGCGCCCGCCCCGCCGTCGCTGTCGTCGTCTGCGTCCCCGCAGTTGCCGCTGCTGTTGCGCCTATTACCGCTGCCAAGGCCGCCGCCGCGGTCGCGAGCCAGCAGTTCGTCACTCGTTAGCGCCCGACGCGTTTGTATCATCACGCGGCGACTGGGCGATCGGCCAGGACGAAGAGCTGATCGAGCCCGCGCTCTCGGCCGCGCGGCACGCTGGGAAGCGTAGTTCGGCCCTGGAACGCGCATTCTCGGAACTGACAACGGTCAAGGAAGGAGATGTGCCGAGCGTCGCAGAGGCGCAAAGCCTGGAGGACGTTTTGCTGCTCTTGGCTGTAAATCTAAACTCCGAGAGGCGTTAAACCGTAACCTCTTCCCACTCCACTTCACCCCGTCGGTTGGTTAAGTGAGCAGAAAGTAAGCAAATAGTAAAATCAGAGACAGGCGTTAATGATATACGAATGAAGGGGGAAAAAAACTGTGGTTGAAAAAAAAAAATGTCCATACTCCTTCGAATTAGAAAATATATACAGCTTCATTAATGCTTAATTAATCACATAAGAGCTTTGTTGTCAAACACACAGGACTGTAATTCTGGCTCTACCACTCTACCTATCTGTCCTTGCCTGAGTCAAAACCTTCTGAGTCTTGGCTTCTTCCTCTCTACAATGGGAACTTTAAAATCCACCTGATAAAGCTGTTGTGAAGAGCAGATGTGATCATCTATGTAAAGTACTTTTGTATTTTCTGAGTTTACAAGAAATGCAATAAATGATTACAGTTATAACCTAAGTAGTCAGCACACATTAGGGATAAGTGATATATCCGTAGTAATACAGACATATAAGTACACATCTCTTTGCTTCAAATAGAAGGCATTATATTTAGACAAGTGAATAAGTGAGCTGGACTCAAAGACTGAATCCACAATGTGTAGATTCTAGGAGTTGAGAAGTAGAAAGTTCCGAAGGATCACATGATCCAGCCCAGAGAAATTCAGGTGGCACTATCACTGACACTGTGGTGGGCAGTCAAAGCCAGAATCATAACCCAAATGTTCTGTAAAAGTTAAAACAAGTAGGATGGGTGTGGGGATTCAGGCCTGTAATCATAGCATTATGGAGGGCTGGGACAGGTGGATTGATTGAACTCCGGAGTTGGAGACCAGCCTTAGTAAGTCTTTACTAAAAATAGAAAAACTTAGCCAGGCCTCTTGGCAGGGGCTTGTACTCCCAGCTACTGGAGAGGCTGAGGCAAGAGGATCACGAACCCACGATTTGAGTTTGCTATGATCTATGATGATGCCACAGCTCTAACCAGGCTGACAAAGGGAAACTCTGTCTCAAAAAATAATAGTTAAAAAAAATAAAAGAAAAAATAATAATAATAAAGTTGAGACAAATAGCTACATGATCAAGGAGAAAAATACATTGTGAACAATCATAGACTTATTGTCCCATTTGAGACAATTATTTGAAAGCTTATTAAAACTTTGGCATCAGGCGGCACTGGTGGCTCAAAGGAGTAAGGCGCTGGCCCCATATGCCAGAGGTGGCAGGTTCAAACCCAGCCCTGGCCAAAAACCGCAAAATAAATAAATAAAGTTAAAAAAAAAAAAAAAAACTTTTGGCATCAAATAGACTACTTAAATCTATCACTTACTAGCTGTGTAGCCTTGGGGTAGTTGTTGATCCTCTTTCTAAGCTTCAGTTTCCTCATCTGCAAATAGAATGAATATTTACCTCAACAGGGTGGTGATTCTTTTAAAAGGATTACTGTATACCAAACTCATGATAATTGCTTAGACAGAGTGATTCTAATATCAACCAGCTGTCAAGTAATTAGCCCCAGGACTTTTATGTATGTCCACCAACAAACTGCACAATTCAAGTCACTATTTAAATCATATAAATGAAATTATAAAATCAAACTTATAATTTGTATCTTTTGTTGTTTTTTTTTTTTTTTTTGAGACAGAGCCTCAAGCTGTCGCCCTAGGTAGAGTGCTGTGGCGTTACAGCTCACAGCCACCTCCAACTCCTGGGCTTTCTTGCCTCAGCCTCCCAAGTAGCTGGGACTACAGGCACCCACCACAATGTCTGGCTACTTTTTGTTTGCAGTTGTTATTGTTGTTTGGCAGGCCCGGGGCTGGATTCCAACTCACCAGCTCTGGTATATGTGGCTGGCACCTTAGCTGCTGGAGCTACAGGCACCGAGTCTCTGTATCTTTGAACTTGTGGTACCTTTCAGCTCCCAAAAGAAACACACTGTACCATGCATAGATAGATAAGCAAAAGGCTTTCAGTGGCATGTCTGACCATAACTACCAGGACAAGTTGCCAAACATGGTAAACAAAATTAATCTGTTTTCTCTTCTGCTCCCCCATCCTGGCTTCATGCCTCCTTCCACCACTAACTTCCCACTGGATTCTCCAGATATGCCTGCTTTTCCTCCAAAGCATCTTACCCTTCTTAAGACTTCCCTGTGAGCTCAAGGCAATCCACCCGCCATGGCCTCCCGGAATGCTAGGATTATAGGCATGAGCCACCACACGGGGCCTGTTAGCTAGGTTATTTGACAAGCAGAGTAAAGTAATTCCTGATAAGCTAACTCACAGGGAAGATCTGTACCTCAATCTTTATTTATTTTGGTTTTTTTGAGACAGAGCCTCAAGCTGTCACCCTGGATAGAGTGCTGTGGCATCACAGCTCACAGCAACCTCCAATTCCTGGGCTCAAGTGAGTCTCCTGCCTCTGCCTCCCTAGTAGCTGGGACTACAGGTGCCTGCCACAGCACGCGGCCATTTTTTGGTTGCAGCTGTCATTGTTGTTTGGCGGGTCCAGGCTGGATTTGAACCCACCAGCTCAGGTATACATGACTAGCGCCTTAGCCCGCTGAGCCACAGGCGCCGAGCCATGTACCTCAATCTTTAATTGGACTACAATTAAGTTCATGAACTCGTCACCCCATACAGAACTAAGGAGACATTGGAAAAATTCATTGAAATGTGTGTCAAAATCGTTGGTGGACTGGGTGAAGCATAGCAGACCACAGAAACATCAATAAACGCAAAAATCTTGACTGAAAATCTTGGCATGAGAAAAGTGTGTGCAAAAGTGGGCTCTTGCATCATAACAGTGCGGTACCAGTTCACATGGCACTGTCTCTGAGAAAGTTTTTAGTCAATAAAGAAATAACTGTACTGGAATACTGTCCCTACTCAGCTTTTTTGTACTCCAGTGACTTTTTTCTTTACCTAAAGATCAAGGAAATATTGAAAGGAAGACATTTTGATTATACTTATGACAGCAAAGGTAATATGACCATAGCTTTGATTGCCATTCCAGAAAAAGAGTTTCAAGTGGCTTTGAAGGGTGGACTAGGCACCGGCATCCTTGCATAGCTTCCCAGTGGGAGAACTTCGAAGGTGACTGTAGTGATATGCAGCAATGAGGTATGCAGCACTTTTTAAGGATAAGTTCATGAACTTAATTGTCAGACCACATATATAGGAGTTTAAACTTGTAGCCACATCCTACCCTTCTTTTTCTTTCTGTCAGATTCAAAATTTTCCAGCACAGGACAGAAAACTGGCTGGGACTCCAAGCTCATTCCTTTCTTGGAGGCCAGTATTTGACCTTTTGGACAACCTTTATCAAGCTTTTAAAGGAAGAGACATGCAAAAGAACTGGGCCAAACTTAGACAAAACATTAGAATAGAAGATTGGTAGAATTAGAGGAGATATGAGAAAATCCACATACCCTTTGGCCTTACTCTTCAATTGATTACCTCATTTCTCAATTATTTTATTTATTTGAAGTAAAACAATATTTGAGGAAGCAGTAATACATTAGTCACACATTCATGTGATTGAGTCATTAGAACCAGTAATAGGCTTGAAAGCAGAGGAGGAATAAAGACAGGAAGAGACTAGGTACAGTCATTTACTCCTGTAATTCCAGCACCTTAGGAGGCCAAGGTGGGAGGATCACTAAAGACCAAGAGTTCAAGACCAGCCCGAGCCACAGCAAGACTCCATCTCTACAAAAAAGTTATAAAAATTAATGGAACAATTAATGGTACACACCTGTAGTCCCATCTGCTCAGAAGTCTAAGGTAGGAGGATCACTTGAGCTAAGGAGTTGGAGGTTGCAGTGAGCTTTGGTAACACCACTACACTCCAGCCCATGTGATAGAATGAGACCCTATCTCAAAAAAAAGACAGAAGGAAATCTGCATTCAGCCTGGACCCAGTTTTTCAGCCAAAACAAATGGTGTATTAGGAGACATCTCAATTCTTGAAAAGCCTATTACAATGATCTCCACCAAGAAACTTCTTTGTTTTTCCCCATATAATATGATAACCATCTACCATCTATAAATCAGCAAATAGGTTACTGACCCTTCTCTAACAGAAAAGGTATATTGACAAATTACAAATGAAATGTAGTTTAATCTAAGCTCAACCTAGATTGAAAAACAGCCTTGATACATAGGCTAGAGTGCCATACGTCAGCCTAGCTCACTACTGCAACCTCCTACTCCTGGGCTCTGAGTGACCCTCCTGCCTCAGCCTTCCGAGTAGCTGGGACTACAGGTGCCTGTCACAAGACCCAGCCAATTTTTCTATTTTTAGTAGAGACGGAGGTCTCACTCTTGGTTAGGCTGGTCTCAAACTTCTGAGTTCCAGCGATTCTCCCTCCTCAGCTTCTCAGAGTGCTAGGATTATAGGAGTGAGCCACCACGCCCCAAAGGAATATATAAAGATGACAATTGTAAGAAGTCAGGGTGTTTTATGTAGTTATTTTATTAGAAAGTGTTATATACTTCTTTTACTCTACCTAAATGAGGTATCTGCTATGATGTCTAGTAAACAAAATTATTATAATTATGTACCAAAATAATATTTTGGTTGATGACAGATCACAGGTACTATGGTGGTCCCATGAATTTTTTTTTTTTTTCTTTTTGAAACAGAGCCTCAAGCTGTCGCCCTGGGTAGAGTGCCAAGGCATCACAGTTCATAGCAACCTCCAACTCCTGGGTTCAAATGATTCTTCTGCCTCTCCCTCCCAAGTAGCTGGGACTACAGGCGCCCACCACAACGGCAGACGCCTGGCTATTTTTTGGTGGCAGCTGTCATTGATGTTTGGCAGGCCTGGGCTGGATTCGAACCCTCAGGCTCAGGTGTATGTGGCTGGCGCCTCAGCCGCTTGAGCCACAGGCACTGAGCCAGTCCCATGAAATTAAAATGGAACTGAAGGCTGGGTACTGTGGCTCACACCTGTAATCCTAGCATTCTGGGAGGCTGAGGCAGGTGGATTGCTTGAGCTCAGGAGTTCGATTCAAGCCTAAGCAAGAGTGAGACCATGTCTCTACTAAAAACAGAAAAAACTATCTGGGCATTATGGCAGGAGCCTGTAGTCCCAGCTACTTGGAAGGCTAAGGCAAGAGTATAGCTTGAGCCCAAGAGTTTGAGGTTGCTGTGAGCTGTGATGATGCCATGAAACTCTACCCAGGGCAAAATAATTAAATAAATAAATAAATAAAATGGAACTGAAAGCTTCCTGTCACCTAGTGACATCGCTATCATTGTAAGGTCTTGGCATAATGCATTACTTATGTGTCTATGATAATGCTGATATAAACAGACCTACTATGTCTCTAGTCACATACAAGTGTAGCACATTCGGTCATGTACAGCAGCAGTCTCCAACATTTTTGGCACCAGTTTCATGAAAGACAATTTTTCCATAGACAGGGCTGAGGGATGGTTTGGGGATGATTTAAGAGCATTATATCTCCACTGCAAATCACCAGGCATTAAATTCTCGTAAGGAGGGCAGCGCCTGTGGCTCAAAGGATTAGGGCGCCAGCCCCATATACTGGAGGTGGTGGGTTCAAACCCGGCCCCAGCCAAAAACTGCAAAAAACAAACAAAATTCTCGTAAGGAGCACGCGGTTTACATGCACTCCTACGAGCATCTAATGCCCCAGCTGATCTGACAGGAAGTAGAACTCAGGTGGTGATGGGAGTGATGGGGAGCTGCTATAAATGCCCATGAAGCTTCCCTTCCTCTCCCCTAGCTCATTTCCTGCTGGGAGACCCAGTTCCTGTATAGCAGACTGGTAATGGTCCATGGCCCGGGGATTGGGGACCACAGATGTGCAGTACATGATACTTGATGATAAACGACTATGTTACTTGTTTATGTATTTACTATTCTTTTTTATCACTATTTTAGAGTATACGCCTACCTTGAGACAGAGTCTCTCTTTCTCACCCTCAGTAGAGTGCTGTGACGTCACAGCTCACAGCAACCTCCATCTCCTGGGCTTAGGCGATTCTCTTGCCTCAGCCTCCCGAGTAGCTGGGACTACAGGTGCCTGCTACAATTCCCGGCTATCTTTCGTTGCAGTTTGGCTGGGGCCGGGTTTGAACCCGCCACCCTCGGTATATAGGGCCGGCACCCTACCCAGTGGCTCATATCTATAATCCTAGCACTTTTGCGGCCAAGATGGGAGGACTGCTTGAGGCCAGGAGTTCAAAACCAGCCTGGGCAAAATAACAAGAGCCTGACTCCACAAAACATGCAAAAATTAGCCAGATGTGGTGGTGAAAACCTGTAGTCCCAGCCACTCTGGAGGCTGAGACAGGAGGATGACTTGAGCCCAAGAGTTTGAGGTTGGAGTAAACTATGATGCCACTACTGCACTCTAGCCTGAGCAAGAGTGAGACCCTGTCTCAAAAATATATATAATCATTCTATTATACATAATTTCAACCAGAGAAACTCAAAACACAGTAGAAGGTTTGGGATTCTAAAAAGTTATTGGGTATTATATTTTGGGTTTTTTTTTTTGAAACAGAGTCTTACTCTGTTGCCTTTGGTGGAATGCCATAGTATCATCATAGTTCACAGCAACCTCAAACTCTTGGGCTTGAGCAATCCTCTTGCCTCAGCCTCCTGAATAGCTGGGACTATAGGCCCAGCTAGTTTTTTTTTTTTTTTTTTTAATTTTTAGTAGAGACGTGGTTTTACTCTTGCTCAAGCTGGTTTTGAACTTCCAAGCTCAAATAATCGACCCACTTCAGCCTCCTAGAGTGCTAAGATTACAGGCATAAGCCACCGCACTTCGCCAAAGTTATTGGGGTTTTTTGCTGGTTTATATTTTAGGGGAAGAAGGGCCGTGGCAAGATTTAAAGATGTAAATTATTATACTATCATTAACTTACTGTGTTCTCCATCTTTGGGAAATAAGGTAATTCTTAAGAATAAATTATCTAATATGATCAAATTTTGATTAGTTACATATGTCACTTCATTCCAACATACCATGTAAGAGTTTTTCCTCTTCTGGCTGGGTGTAGTGGTTCACACCTATAATCCTAGTTCTCTGGGAGGCTGAGGCAAGAAGATCACTTGAGCTCAAGAGTTCAAGACCAGCCTGAGCAAAAACAAGACCCCATCTCTACTACAATAGAAAAATTAGCCAGGTATTATGGTGGGTGCCTGTAGTCCCAGCTACTTGGGAGACTGAGGTAAAAGGACTGCTTGAACTCAAGACTTTGAAGTTGCAGTGAGCGAGGCTGACTCTATTGCACTTTTCATGGCAAGAGAACAAATGTCTGTCTCAAAACAAAAAAAAAAGGGGGGGAGGCAACACCTATGGCTCAGTGAGTAGAGCACCAGCCCCATATACCGAGGGTGGCGGGTTCAAACCCGCCCCTGGCTGAACTGCAACAAAAAAATAGCCAGGCATTTTGGCGGGTGCCTGTAGTCCCAGCTACTCGGGAGGCTGAGGCAAGAGAATCACCTAAGCCCAAGAGCTGGAGGTTGCTGTGAGCTGTGATGTCACAGCACTCTACCAAGGGCGATAAAGTGAGACTCTGTCTCTACAAAAACAAAAAAAGAGTTTTTCTTCTTCTTAACTACATGTATCAGTATAGATGACTTTGGTGTACATGAGTTTATGGACATTTCATTATAGATTAAGGCATACTTTAAATTCATCCAATCTTGAATGGAAATTTGGTGTTACTGTATGAAATAATAACTAAATTCAGGAAGACAAATCTCATCCTAACAGTTAATGAATCATCAACTGGAATCAATTCATTAAAAGCCACTTATTGAGAACTGCTATATGTTCAGTTTCTAGTCTTAGCAATTAGTATGCCAGTGCATAGAACTGGAAAACAATCTCTGTCCACAGACTATACTGTGCTTTACTATTTGACCAAGTTCTCTTGAATTAAGTTTACTGTATTAAGATCTATTACCTACTTGCACTCAACACTAATAATTTACCCAAAACATTCTACATTCCAAATTCTAAACATATGCTATTGAATCCATCCCACATAAGAAATTTATTGGTTTATTTCAATTTAGTTTTTTCTAATATAATTTAACCAGTTACATTAGAAAACTGGACTTTTCGGGTGACGCCTGTGGCTCAGGTGGTAAGGCGCCGGCCCCCTATACTGAGGTTAGTGGGTTCAAACCCGGCCCCGGCCAAACTGCAACAAAAAAATAGCTAGGCGTTGTGGCGGGCGCCTGTACTCCCAGCTACTTGGGAGGCTGAGGCAAGAGAGTCGCCTAAGCCCAGGAGTTGGAGGTTACTGTGAGCTGTGTGACGCCACAGCACTCTACCGAGGGTGATAAAGTGAGACTCTGTCTCTATTAAAAAAAAAAAAAAAATTTAAGGGCGGTGCCTCTGGCTCAGCGAGTAGGGCACCAGCCCCATATACTGAAGGTGGCAGGTTCAAAACCGGCCTCGGCGAACTGCAAAACAAAGATAGCCGGGTGTTGTGATGGGCACCTGTGGTCCCCGCTACTCAGGAGGCTGAGGCAAGAGAATCGCCTATGCCCAGGAGTTGGAGGTTGCTGTGAGCTGTGTGATGTCACGGCACTCCACTGAGAGCAATAAAGTGAGACTCTGTCTCTACAAAAAGAAAAAAAAACAACAACAAAAAAATGGACTTATCACTAAGGTGGCAAGCTGTGTAAGTCTATAATGTTTGCAAACCTCGATTTGGTAAACTAATTACCAAGCTTCTTGCTTGTTAAAAACTTTTGTAGAGAATGTTTGAATTTATTAGGCCCTAATTTATTAAGGATTTTCTTTTCAAAAGCATTCTACTAATTTACCTATAAATAAGGCGAATGTACACATCATCCCACCACTTCCACCAGAGGAGCACAAACTATTCGGTTTAAACAGTGGCTTTTGGCCACTTGCTACTCTCACCACAAGCAGCAGTAACACCCTCAGGGCACTTGTTAGACCTGACCAGCTCTGCTAATCCCAAGCCAACTCAATCAGCATCCACGTGTAAATCATATGCACATTATATTTGAGAAGCACTGTTGTAAAAATTAACCATGCCACTAGTAAGCATCTCTGAAATATTTCACCAAATATTTGTTTTAAAATATAGATAAGCACAGATATTTCAAGAACACTTCGCTAATTCCCAAATATCCTTTACTTGTACAAATTTTCTTTTTAGAATTCCTGAGATACAAAAACATGGATTGAAGGAAACTGTAGTCCAAGAAACTATGAGTGAGAAATTCTGTAAAATAAGTAGCAGACTACTTCCTTAGAATTGCTCTCACTTTTCTCTTTCTGAGTAGTCACAAAATCATTTTTAAGGTACAAACGCAAACAGGTGCTCTAGGAGGGAATATTCTTGGGAATGGATTAGCATCTAATATCTAGAATGCTGGACGAGAACTCATGCTACTTGGAATAAAATCTGTGGACTTCGTGTGCAACTTCCTCCTTGACGAATCATAGAAACAAATAATTACCTACTTCTAGTAAGTTGAGCTCTTAAATAGGTGCTATGAGGCCAAGACAATGTTAAGATACAGTATTTTTTCCGAACACTACTTCTAGAAAAGCTCAATTTGGTAACAAAAATGGATCTTTAGTAAAAAATTCCCTGAATCTGTTCACCAAAAGTATTCTTTCTACAGCACACCTAGAGTAGTTCCTGATTCCTACAACAAGAAGGAGTAAAAAATCACGTTAAAAGGCTCACATACATCACCCCTTGTATAAACCAAACATAAATACATTTGCTCCTGTGGACACTTAGGCATCAAAGCAAGATAATGAGGTAACTAAAGTTCTGTATAGATAGCAGACTTACAAATTTGTTCCTCATTCATTTACAACAACCAACAATTTAAGAGTTGATGAACCAATAGCTTACATAGCATGTAGACTTTTTTCCTATTTTCCATTTGTTAACTTTCACCTTTACCATAAAGTGAGCAGAAACAAAACTAAACATTTTTAAATTACTATTTCTCTATGGTTCTTTTTTCCAAAGGAAGACAGACTATTACCTGAATGAAAATCTAGATTTGGTACATCCTTAGTCTCTATTAACATAGATAGTAAAGTTGTTTTAACAGAGCAATTAATGAAAACATAACGGTTAGTTGAGATGATTTTAAGCCAGTACCTATAACCATGGTCAGTGGCTTCAACATAGCTCACCTTGTTTGGGTTCATTATAAAGACATCAAGATATCATAAGCTACTGAAAATATGGTTCTTCAAAACCAAAAAATGAAAAGAAAAAGAACTCTTCAAACAATCTCCAACAAAGAGTGATTGTATTGTTCTGCACACAATATTAATAGCCAAGATTGCCAAACAAACCAAAGGCAACTCTGCAGACAAGAGCAAAACCTACTAAAAAACATTACCCCAGCTAGAGAAAAGTCTCTTCCTGGGAAGATTTAAGTTCCACCGCATACATACACAATGCACAGAATAAACACATCAAAGCAGAACACAGGTCCCACAGAGGCCTGAACCAAGCAACAAACGGCATCCACCAGACACAATTACACCCAAGCCATAACTTAAATGCTTTAAATTAGTAACAGTTAAATTCTGTCTTTTTCACTTGCTTGGTCATAAAACCGTGCCCTGTTAGTGAGTCAGCAGTGACGCATAAGAACTTCCTACAAGAAGCACCTGCCTTGAGGCCCATCCCTTTCAGCTGAAGTGCTGAGACCAGTGATGGATTGTAGCTTCATCCTTGCAAATGCTAGAGGATAATCACTTGTCTCCCTCACACTGGTTTGTCCCATGCTGGATAGTAGTTATTCTCCAAAGAAGCAGTGCTCTGCTGCTGGGTGGTGCGGAGATAAATCTACGAAAGGGTGCTAGGAATAGACATCTGGGCAGGAGATGCCATTTTTCTCTTTTCACTGTTAGTAGCTACTGTGTTTATTTCTCTTAGCTCACTTAGGGCATTTGCCGCTATGTTTCCTTAGACACCTAGACACCAGCAGAGTCTTTCTTCTCCAAGGATTTGGTTTTGCTTTATAAACAAAAAGGAATGGACTTTTTCATTTGCTCCATCACTAACTATAGAAAAAGATCCTTTGAGAAGCATTAAAAAACGAGATGGAGGGAAAAGACGTAACAGTTCTTAGAAGTTTTCTGCCCTCCTTTAAGTCTAAAGAAAAGTGTCAGTTCTACATCAGATCCAAACAAGACAGGTCAGATCACTTCTTCACATTTCTCCAGTGATTTTCCACTGAAAACGTCCTATATATGAAAGCAATATACAAAAAAGGGGGGGACGTTTAAGGAGTGATATAACAGAGAAGAAAGGAAGGCAGGCCGAGGTGAGCAAGGAGGAAGGGTGAATTTAAAATTCTGTCAAATAGTCACCACAGCCATTTCTGAAAACATCACCAAAAATTCTGCCAGGTCTGTAGCGGACCTAAACTCACCTTTGGTGTAATTTCTCTCCATAAGTTGGTCTTCTGGGTCCAGATTGGCTTCTTACTGACCCAAATTCAAAAGCTGTTAAAACAACAACAACAAAGGAAGGATGAGTGATGCCTTGCAGAAATGGTGTTACAGAAGCCCCAGAGTGTCACTTACAATCAACATACATAATGCAGGACTAATACATAATACGTGAGGAAGAAAAGACCCTCGTTATTGTTGTTTCATGTTATCCTAACATTTTATATCCGTAGTGTCCGACACAAATCAAATAAATATTTATTGCATGGATGAATGCATATTTACAGAAGGTTTTGCAATTCCTTATTTCTATCAACAACTCTTATGCAAATTTTTTCTGTGTGTTTGGAAAATTAAGATACAATCTGTTAAATTTTTTTTTGTTAAAGCACTTTCTACCCCTTATTTCCTTTTAAACATAATTTACCTCAAACCATGTACTAATTGCAGTAGCAGAGGCAAACAGAAAAAAAATCACTTTCATGTAATCAGATCAAGATATGGCTTTCCCTGATTATGCCAAAATAGGAAGTGTGTCCTAAAGGGAGAAGGTTATGTACTTTTAAAACAGACCTTCGGAATAGAAGTCATCACATACTCGACTCTGTCCCAGACCAACTCTATTCTCTCTGTTCTGCAGATAGAAACATGAAGACAGGATAGGTCCTGCCATTTAGGGACAAGTGGAAATGGTCCTACTGTTACTTTAAGTATTTTGAGTAAATACTTAGGCAGATAAATTTCCTTTTAGAAATATGTATTGCCATACACAGATGGCTTTAGTTTTACCTCTGTTTTATTTATTTTAAAAAATTTTTTTGAGACAGTCTCACTTTGTCCCCCTTGATAGAGTGCCTTCGTGTCATAGCTCACAGCAACTTCAAAATTTGGGGTTCAAAGAACCTCTTGCCTCAGTCTTTCATTTTTAGTAGAAACCGGATCTCACTCTTGCTCGGGTTGGTCTTGAACTCATGAGCTCAAGCAATCCAACTGCCTCGGCCTCCCAGAGTGCTAGGATTACAGGCGTGAGCAGCCGTACCACACCCGTTTATTTATTTTTGAGACAGAGCCTCACTCCGTTATCGTGGCATCATAGCTGACAGCAACCTCAAACTCTTGGGGTTGAGCAATCCTCCTGCCTCAGCCTCTCCGGTAGCTGGGACTACAAGCACCACTGTGACCAGCTAGTTTTTCTGTTTTTAGTGGAGACAGGGTCCCACTCTTGCTCAGGCTGGTCTCGAACTCCTGAGTTCAAGCAATCCACCTGCCTTGGCCTCCCAGAGTGCTAGAATTATAGGTGTGAGCCACCTTGCCTGGCCTAGCTTCTCTATTTTATTTATTTATTTATTTATTTATTTGAGACAGAGCCTCAAGCTGTTGCCCTGGGTAGAGTACCATGGCATCACAGGTCACAGCAACCTCCAACTCCTGAGCTCAAGTGATTCTCCTGCCTCCGCCTCCCAAGTAGCTGGGACTACAGGCGCCTACCACAATGCCCAGCTATTTTTTGTTGCAGCCATCATTGTTGTTTGGCAGGCATGGGCTGGATTCAAACCCACCAGCTCAGGTGTATGTCGCTGGTGCCTTAGTGGCTTGAGCCACAGGCGCCCAGCCAGCTTCTTTATTTCAAGCAATTCGTAAGGCAGACAGACTAAACGCTTAGATTAACCACCATGATCTCCACTCCTCTATTTAATGGGATTGAGCTCAAGCTCTAAATTAAAGAGCATGAGTACAATTTGGTGATTCTTCAGCTGAGGATGCCATTGCCTTTCTTTTTCATTTCTTTTTTTCTTTCTTTTTTTTTTTTTTTTTTTCAGTTTTTGGCCAGGGTTGAGTTTGAACCCGCCACCTCCAGCATATGGGGCCATCTCCCAACTCCTTTGAGCCACAGGTGCAGCCCGCCATTGCCTTTCTTTAGATGAAATAAATTCTTCTATATGCAGGGTCAGGTTACAGAAACTGCTTTAGGGTATACACTTGAAACAAAGATAGAACTACAGTTGCAAAGGCACAAATTGGGTCCTCCAAATAATTGCAATACCTAAGTAGGATTGCCCAGAGGTGAAGAAGAGGCCAAGGAATAGGATTTGAAGTCTCCTCCAGTGTGACAGCTGTGGCTCCAGGAGTAGGGCGCTGGCCCCATATACCGGAGGTGGCAGGTTCAAACCAGGCCCTGGTCAAAAACTGCAACAATAAAATAAAATGCAATAAAGTCTCCTCCACTCTTAGTAACTAAGTGCATGAAATAATAGCATTAATTGCCAGGCAAGATGACTCTCACCTGTAATTTCAGCACTCTGGGAGGATGAGGCAGGTGGATTGCCTGAGCTCATTGGTTTGAGACCAGCCTGAGCAAAAGTGAGACCCCGTCTCTAAAAAAATAGCTGAGTGTTGTGGCAGGGGCCTGTAGTCCCAGCTACTTGGGAGCCTGAGGCAAGAGAATCACTTGAGCCCAGGAGTTTGAGGTTGCTGTGAGCTGTGACTCCAGGGCACTCTACCAAGGGCCACAAAGTGAGACTTTGTTTCAAAAAGAAAAAAAAAAAGAAATAATATCATTAATTATTGAGTACCCATTATATGCCATACACTTCACTGGGTTATTTTAGGGAATAGTCTAGAAGAGAAAGATTACTAGTTGTTTGCTCCAGGTCACACCTAGTGGTTGGCAGGAATGGGCTTTGAACACCACTTTGATTTCAAAACCTGCACTTCTTCCTTAAGCTAGTGGCCATGGGCAGGTGGAGGGAGTGGGCCTGAGATGTTTATGGAAGATGCTGAGCCCCCTGGTATTCCCGTGTTTTCCACCTAGGTATGTCTAGCTGCTTCTCAGCCAGGGCCTTGGCAGGATATCTGGGGCAGAGCAGGGACTGTGCTAACCAAATCAGAGGGGTTTTTTGTTTGTTTTGTTTTGTTTTGTTTGAGACAGAGCCTCAAGCTGTCGCCCTGGGTAGAGTACTGTGACATCACAGCTCACAGCAAACTCCAACTCCTGGGCTTAAGCGATTCTCTTGCCTCAGCCTCTCAAATAGCTGGGACTACAGTCGCCCACCACAACGCCTGGCTATTTTTTGGTTGTAGTTGTCATTGTTGTTTGGCAGGCCTGGGCTGGATTTGAACCCGCCAGCTCTGGTGTATATGGCTGGCGCCTTAGCTGCTTGAGCTACAGGCGCCGAGCCCAAATCAGAGTATTGAGTGATGTTCTATTGGGCCCCAGACACCTGTAAGTCACTTTGTAGAGTTGCCAGATCACATTCAAAACACTTAGTAGTTAGGGCTGGGCACTGTGGCTCACCCCTGTAATCCTAGCTCTCTGGGAGGTTGAGGTGGGTAGGTTGCCTGAGCTCAGGAACTTGAGAGCAACCCTGTCTCTAGAAAAAAAGCCGGGCGTTGTGGTGAGTGCCTGTAGTCCCAGATACTTGGGAGGCTGAAGCAAAAGAATTGCTTAAGCCCAAGAGTTTGAGGTTGTTGTGAGCTATGATGCCGCAGCACTCTACCGAGAGCTACAAAAAAATAAAACAAAACCAAAAAATACTCAGTTAAATTTGAATTCAGATGAACAATGATTTTTTTTTTCCTTAAGTGTGTCCCCAGTACAATACATCCTACATGGGGCTATTGATTTGCAAATCTGGAAACTCTACTTCTTTGCCCTATTTCAAAATGCCTTGAATTAGAATTGGAGAGTAGTTATGTATAGTGGAGTGACCTACTATTCTGGACCTGATCTTTAACTTGGGGTTACCACACCCTTACTGTTGACTGAAATTACAAGAAACGTTGAACTAACCGTGAGCACATCACTCCTCCCACGCCCACCCCACCAAGCTGTTAAACGCTGCACCTCTCTTATTCACTGTTAGTTTCTAGGGCAGCAAACATAAGTCTTCTGTTCATAACTTACATGGGGCACCAGAAATATAAATTTATATTCAACAGAATTTCTATTTCAAAACTCCATTTTTTAGAGGCAGCAGAAACATAAACACAGTCAAGGCAGGTCTCGCTACCCCCCTCTCTTTTTCCAGCATTGCTCTGAGGGCTCATGTAATGCTGAGGGGTGGGGGGGGGGGCTTCTGTCTCATGATCTCCATCCATGCAAATTTTTGCCCGGGCATCTCTCATTTCTATCCATCCAGCCCCTTCAAGCCAGGTGCTTTCTACTCCTTCCTTGTCCCACCTGGACACAATCACCATGCTGCTGCTTGTGTACCACGCTCAGGCCCCAAACCCTTTCTGCACAGTGTAGCCGCTCCCTGAGTAGGTTCTTACTGGTCCACGGCATTTCTGCTTCCAGAGGGACGAGGGTTTGCACTGCCACTCCATCCTATAAATGATCTCTTCAGGCTCTTCCCCCAGGGAAGGACACACAGTCTTTCTAAAGGCAGCTGTCCTTTGGGTATCCTCCCACACCCGAATTCTCTTAGCTTATACTACCTTTTTCTAGGGAAGGCTGAAAACACCCCCTTTCCCTAGCTAGCTAACATTTTTTTGTGTATGTATTCCCCCAAGGACCTTAGGCTACTGGAAGACTCTAGGTTATTCCCTTTTCATCCTATCTTAGTTTTTCCCTGAGGCAATAAACACAAAAGAGTTTGGTGTAAAGGAGGGAGAAAAGATAAGGAGAGAATACAGAAAAATGTATCCTAACTAGCTGTAAACATCTTCAGGCCTTTTTCTTTTAAGGCCACAGAACTAAAAATTAGGTCTAAAATTAACTTTTGCCTGTCTGCAGTAGTCCAAAAATCTGGAATCAAAATCAGTAGCAAGGCTTGGCGCCTGTGGCTCAACGGGTTAAGGCGCCAGCCACGTACACCTGAGCTGGCGGGTTTGAATCCAGCCTGGGCCCGCCAAACAACGAGGTTGCAACCAAAAAATGGCTGCGTGTTGTGGTGGGCACCTGTAGGCAGAAGCAAGAGACTGGCTTGAGCCCAGGAATTGGAGGTTGCTGTGAGCTGTGATGCCAAAGCACTCTATCCAGGATGACAGCTTGAGGCTCTGTCTCAAAAAAAAAATCAATAGTGATACATTTAAAGCAGGGGTTCACAGACCTAAAGAGTCTCTGGAATTGAACCGAAGAAACCTGTCTTTTCCCATCCCCCAGCATTTTTCCTAGGGACTCAGTTGCACTTGTCCTCTAACTTGCTTTTGGGGACGACTCCCCACAAGTCTTCTACTTTCCCACCTCCTGTCTTCTTTCCCTTTCTTTCTCACTCCAGGAGTCATGACATCTCCACTTTGAGTCTTTGCGTTGAGCCAAAATCTGATGTGGAGTTCTGTATCCATCTCTCAAAGGTCAGGTGGAGGCCAAGAGGATGTTTGTCATATCTACTCTTTCTTACCTGTTTTTGTATCCCATTTTTATCATTCTTTAGTTTCCTGTTCATGTTCCAAGGAGAAAGTCTACTCCACCAAACAAGACCATCTCTACAGCATATCTTCAACCTGTGTCAAATGCAAAAATATGGTGACAGGTGACAGCAATACCAGCTACTCGGGAGGAAGCAGGAGCATTGACTGAGCCTAGGATTTTGAGGCTACAGTGAGCTGTGATTGTGCCACACTGCATTCCAGCCATCTTCCAGATGGAGACCCCATCTCTAAACAAATAAATGCTCCTTGATTCTTCTAGAGAATCATCAGCATACATAAATATCCTAGTTTTTCAAGGTTTAGGAGGAATACTTTTATGTATAGAAAGTATAAATGTATACATATTAATATATGCATATTAATTGCTTAGGAAAGAACCTAAGCAATTAATATACATATAAAAATATATATTCCCAAAGTACATAAATTACAAAGTGAGATTTTTAGATTATTTGCATTGATTTAATTTGTTATTAAATCCCCTCTGAATTTATTTGAAGAGGAGTTCACATTTTTAAAAAAATTTTTAAATACTTATTTTACTTTTGTGTGAGACCGGGTTACTTTATTGCCCTCAGTAGAATGCCATGGTGTCATAGCTCATAGAAACCTCAAATTCTTCGGCTCAAGAGATTCTCTTGCCTCAGCCTCCCAAATACCTGAGACTACAGGTGCCCACAATGCCCAGCTACTTTTTAGAGAAGGTCTCACTCTTGCTCAGGCTGGTCTCGAACTCATGAGCTAAGGCAATCTACCCACCTCGGCCTCCCAAGTGCTGGTATTACAGGTTTGAACCACCATGCCTGGCCTAATTTTAATTTTTTTTTTTTTTTTTTTTTTGGGGACAGAGCCTCAAGCTGTCACCCTGGATAGAGTGCTGTGGCATCACAGCTCACAGCAACCTCCAATTCCTGGGCTCCAGCGAGTCTCCTGCCTCCGCCTCCCAAGTAGCTGGGACTACAGGCGCCCGCCACAACGCCCAGCCATTTTCTGGTTAAGCCGTCATTGTTGTTTGGCGGCCGGGGCTGGA